>PNEQ01094792.1:0-25757 GCA_003012365.1 Medauroidea extradentata
AGTCTTGTCTTTAAAGTACTGGTATTTACCCCCCCCCCCTCCCCCCCTCAAAAAAAGTTATTTATAATAATTACTGAATTTATTTTGTGTTAATGGTTTGTCTCGTGGTTCAGTCAATTACTTGTGATGTTTATTTGATTTCCACCTCGTAGTCTTGCATAGCTGGAATTCAGTTACACACATCCCCCAGTTTACATAAATTCAACACTTTGATTACAGACAATGATTAACGTAACTTTTAACCCAACGGCACATTATACATTATTTATTACTTTATTTATTTTACCAAACCCAGCGTTCTAACAATATATTTTAAATGTCATTTTCAGCCTGGAATGTGTTTGGCACAGTATGTAATAGTGTGTTAGATGGGAAAGTGTTTATGTGTGTAGTCTAGAGCCAATCATAAGGGGGATAATAAATATATTTCCTAACTCTTGCAATATTTAAAAAAAAATTGACACTCAGTTAATGAAATCAACATTATAAGTGCCCGCATAAAGTATCGAAGACGATAACGCAATAAACAATGGGTAATTTTATAATTAGTTTATCATAATTTGTTACGATTCAAAAGGTATAACAAAAATTATTTTACGTAAAATTTATAAACATAAAATACTTTCAAAGAAATAAGTGGCCCTAGTGTAATGATATGCAGGAGTTTAATGATGCTAATTAAAATATTATACTAAATCAATTATATGCCCTAATGAAGTGTATTTAAAAATTTAAATATTGAAATCAATATGTTACATAGCTGAAATAAATTGGAAAATTCTTTTGTAATGTAGTCTTACGTGTTATTGATCAAAGTATTAAATAACAGCATACAAAATAACATTAAAATATAAATCTAACATAAATAAACATATAAATGCTATTAATATAATGATTGGATGATTAGTACTTGAGTAATGAAGAGTTGTGTTAATACATGCCCAACAGAAATTCAACAAATAATTTTAATAGATTTCTAATTAAATGTGATTATTTTGTTGCTTACTGTAACTGTGAAATGACTGAACATTAGTACTACACGGACTGATTGGGGAAAAAGAAACGGGATAATTTAAATGAAGGTTTGCAACAAAAAATTAAATTTTTAGTATGTCATTAAGCACATTATAAGCAATACTGAATAATACTAAATAAAAAAAACGTAAATAAGATATACTTTGATTTTTATATTGATGCTCAGTGACATCCTTATCAATGAAGCTGTGACTCCCATCTAGCAATTTGATTACGTGGGTTAACTCCCAGTCTTCTAAGTCTTCTAGCCACTTTGAAAATGCAGATTGGCTCCTATCCCTTGGAGTGATCTAGCTGTTTTAGGATGCTGGGTGATACCCTATACTCACAGTCATCCAGCCACAGTGAAGATGCAGTTTGGCTCTTAACCCTCGGAATCATCTAGCCATTTTGAGGACTCAGCTTGGCTCCTGACCCTCGGAGTCATATAGCCGCGTTGAGGATGCTGGATGATACCCTATCCTTGGAGTCATCTAGCTGCATTGATGATGCAGCTTAGTTCCCAATCCTCGGAGGCATTTAGTAGCAAAAGAGCTGAGGGTTGACACTTGTTATTTTAGTACATTGAGTCAAGGAAAAAATTAATAATTTTAATATACTTGTATCAATTAAAAATAATCAAATATGTAATTCTCAAAGGATGAGAGATAAAATATTACACTCCCTTTATCCAACATTTAAATAAACAATTTAGTCAATGCCTTGATAGCTGAGTAGCTAAGTTATGTGATGCAAGGTCAACCTATTCGGGCTACACTCTATCAAAGGATTTTTTTTGTGCAAAAATTTTAAAGTTACAACTATATGTGTGTTATCTCCGCCTGGGCTAAATAACATGTGTCTCTTACATACAGGGAGAAACTGCCTAGTAGGCGACAAAATAAATAATCGATTATTCGAATTAGTGCAGTGCCGCAGGCAGCCAGCTTGAGAACCAAGAAGCAGCAGCTAGCTCCACCTAGCAGACAACACAATAGTTAAATAATCGATTAATTGAATTAATGCAGCGTCCGTGACAGTCAACTCGAGAACCAAGTAACAGCAACTATGGTTGCGACTCCCAGTACCAAGATGGAGGCAGAACTAAAGATTGCTCAGTGTACCCGAGCATTCCCGAGGCTCCTGTAAAAAGATGGTGGCTTCTATAGGTGTTGAAAACAAATGACAGTCGAAAAGTAGTATGTAAACAAGAAAGTGGTTGAACACAAGATGGTAAATGCACAATAGAGATGCCCACGTCGAAGTCAAAGTTCAAAGGTCGAGGTTAAAGATACGTTAAAATGTTAAAGGTCAATGTTGAAGGTCATGTCCAAGATGGCGACTGACTGATCCAAGATGGCAGCATTTATATTAATTATGCCTGCCATTATTTCATCCAAGATGGTCACTGTGACATCGGCTAAGGTGGCCGACTATCGAGGCTTCTCAGCGTCTCAGCCTCCTGCCCGTTTTCTCGAACATACAAAAATATACTACTAAAAGTATTCATCTTTTAAAAATGCAACATACCACCCTAAATTTGGAACAGTGTTGTGATTTGTAAGATACACCGACATTAATAAATTCAGGATTATTGTAATGTTTTAAGAACTATATACTTGACGAAATGTGTAAAAAAAACTCCATGTTTTGGTTTTGATGGTTAATCACCTAAGCTTGTTAAAAACGTATATTTTTAAAGACGGAAATTATATCGTCTAAAATATTATGACTCACAACATTTACTGAACATAATTTTCAAAAAATTATTTTCGTCATACTTTGACAACTTTTATGTTGGTTTCTAACAAAATTAATGATTTGACTATTCATCACCACCTAGAGTATGCATGATTGTAGGTCCTTAATTTTTAAAGATAATTAATAGTAAGTACATTTTATTTATATTCCAGTTAATCACTTTTCCGATTGTAACAAGATACTTATATTCGAAATTATTTGTCCAATATTTTGTTACAGTTAAGTGAATTTTCGCAGGTCTGCTAATTTAAAAGATAGCAGGTAATTATTAATTAATTCTTACCCAATCGTTGACATTTTAACAACTATATCACTATGTCCGTCTTATTAGATGATATCGTTACATGAATACATACAAATTTTATTCTATATTTCGAGAGCAGTTGGACCATTTGTAAGCAAATTTATGTTTTTGGCAGTTCATAATTGTAGCTGTTGTTTACGTATTCTTTACTGTTACAGGTAATCAATTGTAGAGACAGCATGTCACAAATATATAAATATTTCATTTCATATTTTTGCTGAATCTACATTACTGATAGAAACATTCTGCTTAATTTTCAGCTACAATGAGAAATGCAGGTTCATTAGTTGTTTATATATGCTATCCGAATTTTGAGAAAAATATTTTCGATACTACTAAATAGTTTATAATATGTGAGCTATTTTAAAAGCAGTGCATCTGTAAACAGAGCAACCGAATGATGGAAACAATGACCTACTATGTACTACAGACATATAGTGAATATTAAAGTTTTTATTTACCGAAACTCATAATTTACCAAGGAAATAAGAAAATAAAAACATTTAGATGTTTTCTTTGGAAATAGCGGAGAAATATTGTATGTTGACTTAATAAGGTGACATTATTCACGCTCAATGATATCACAGTCTCAGAATTTAACTGCAGTTATAACCTATTGTTTGAAAATATCGTAGTGTGTAAATAGGAAACTTTACTACGTGATTCAGTCTGTCACCGAAATATTTCATTTTCTTTCTTTCTGACCTGTCAGCACCGTCCAAGAAGTGAGTCGTCAGTGAATTACCTTGAAATGTATTGACTCCTGGAAAATTAATTACACTAATTATAGTTCATAGATACATATACTTACAACTATACAAAAGACAAACATTCAGACGCACGGATTTATAAGTATATCCTTCCTCCTTTAAAAGTTGAATAAATTAATATTTTCTCGTGTTAATATTTTGAAAGGAACATTGATAATGTTATAACAAACGTAATGCAATCAAGCGTACGACGAGAAACATTGGGGCTCATTCCAACGGCGGATCCATTTACTACCATGACGCAATGAGATTCGAATATAAACGTACTTTTTGTACTAATATTTATTAACGTCATTCAATGTAGGAAATATTTCGTCTGAAAGAAACATGTTACATTCTGAAATCTTCCAAAACACAATTTGCAAACTGGTTCATTTACAAGTGAAACAAAGAGTCCAATCACTGAAAATAAAGTATTAGCTGGATAAACATATTCACTGAATTATAAAATACATAGTTAACGCAATATTTCGCAAAACAGTCCTCAAATTTCGCCTAAAGACTTCATGTCAGAATGAGAAATATAAATCTCGAGAGTCTAAATCCTATATTGTATAGTGTCATCCATGTACAAACTATTGACTAATATTTTTATTAGTTACATCATAGACCATAAGCAAAAATGGTTGTTGCAGAACCTTCACTTCGAGCAAAACTTCGATACATCACTGGCACTGTTGAAGTATCTGTAAAGTCCGAAAATGTCCTTTTCATGATGCAAATTAACTTAATCGAACACAACGAACGAGCTCGTTGAAATAAAGTAAACAGTAATGCCCAGAGGCTGCAATCTACATCCAAGGACTAGGAATTAAATCAAACTTCTTACATCTTGGACACATAAGAACAACGTTTCCATTCCTCAGAAGAGATAATATGAACAGGTGAAGAGCTATCTACAAGCTATATCAACACAGAGAGAGGAATTGCTCATTTCAGTATCACACAAACATTTAAAACAGAGCACGGAGCCACAAAGCACGGAATCTACTACAGAATCTCAACCTTAGTTCCGCTTGGCATAAAAAAATTCTGATCAATAATCACACCAACAAATAGCTGTTTGGAAATTTCATACAAGATATTAGTTAATAAAACTGTAGATATGTGCAAAATAAAATGATTGCTTCACACGTTTTTCACCTTCAAAGAACTTAAAGTCAATTTTTAATACAATAAATAACATTGAATGTAAGGCTGTAAGATTAGATTTCCTGCATACATAACTGACACGGTTTGGTCCCGAAACTAAAAAGAGAGTTCTTATTTATTGAAAAAAATATGTGGTAAAATTGCCAATTTCGAATACATCCATAGAAATTTCGATCAGTTTCAGATATATGCCGTCCACTTAAAGTTTTTAATATTATTCAGCTTTTCAGAACAAACTGACCAAAAACTCATATCATATGCAGATTTTTCGTGCGAGAAGATCATTATGTGAACAAATATTAAATCTTCCGCAGCATTTACAGGACATATGTGAAAGACGGCAAATATCAGCATGGTCTTTAACGTTACACCCCTTTGGAGCATTGACTCTGACCTTGGCATATCTCTTGTCCGTCGTGTGCTCAACCGCTTTCTTGTTCACCTGCTGCTTTTCGACTGTCATTTGTATAGAACTCCTGGGAGTCTCGGGAATCCTCGGGTACACTCGGCAACCTTCAGTTCAGCCACCATCTCGGTACTTGGAGTCACAACCTTGGTAGCTGCTACTTGGTTCTCGAGATGATTTGCTCGTGACAGGATTCTGGATTCGGAGACATAACCACACGTGCCTGCTCTGCAGTCTTTAATACCCGGCATGTTAGCAAATATTCATTCACCACTTCGATTCATAATTTGCAAAGATCGTTATCTTTTATCAGCTGCCAACTTGCTCATCTCTGTAGAATGTGTTTGTATCGCTTTGAATATATTTTTCATCGAATAGAATTTAGCATATTTCAACCTTCTATTAGATTTAAGTATTTGTTCATTGGAATGATAAAGAATACATTACATTATTATATATTTGTTATACTCGTATGACTTTCAATTATGTTTCGGTTATGTAAATCTTAGAATAGAAATCCTCTGGTAGGATTTTATAAACCTGTACGACTAAAGTTTTTCTGTCGTTTTAGCATATTTGTCTGGAGTTATTCACTGATACATATCATTATTTTCATTGTTTTATAGTAGTACTTGGTAGAACTAACACATATTGTTTGATATTAATTTTATTAATATAAATATACAACCGTAGTGATGCCACTCTGTAACTGAGATGTAGGCAAGAACTGCTATATCAGAGGAAATTGTTATAATGCATCTAGTAATTTTATAACACAGTTTTCTTTAAATAAAGTATTGCTGGATTATTTAACCTTATAGCAAACTAACTTAAAATACTTGTATGATCAATACATGAATACCATGACTTAGCCATTAAATAATTAATAAATACTTCTCCTTTTTTAACATCATAACCTACGAACATTTAATATTTTTGATGGGAAGTTGTGTAGAAGAATCAGAGTGATATTTTAAAACAGTAGTTAACTCATCCCAAGTACTATCTTACCAGGATAAAATTGTTTGTGTTTATAATTAATAATTTTACATTTGTAGACATTATTTGAGAATATGTTTTCATCTTACGGAAAGAAAAATAACTCAGCCAGTTTTCCCGTTATTGCATTTGAAATTCAAATTTTGCATATTTTTACTTTATACGAAAACCAATAAACATAATTAAATGAAAAAATTCATAGCAGTACCACGTGATACGGAATACGGCTTGAAGATTATGAATACCCATTATAAAATAATAATATTATTAAAATAATTGCTAAAATTAAAAAAAAATTGCAAATTTTAGAAATAATTTAAATACAAAAGAATTTGTAATGGATTTTTACATACTTCAAGCGGTATCTCAGGATAAGTAGTTATAATATGAATTATTTAATTTCGTAATGTTTATTGATTTTCAAGTTTTGTATGAAGTATAGACACACAAATTTCGACTTTGAAATGTGTTATGGGAAAAGTAGTTATTCAAATATTAGTTCAAGAAAAAAAGTACTCCAAAGTAACGTATATAAAATTAACACTATATTATACGAATATAAAATTGTAAATTTGCCCACTTGAACACCTATAACGAAAATGTACGCCTTACCTGACACTGCGTTTGTTGGATGCTTCATTGAGCACTATGTAGCACGCAAGATGTTAATACGGCTGCATTTACTACGGAATGTGGCATACTAAATATTATCTTCGTACTATCTTTGGTTTCAAATTGTCAAATGGTAAGGCTAAGGTAAGAAGAGATGGCCTCACGTCTCGTCGACTGTGACGGCAGCAGAGATGGTTAAACACAACTTAGCACAATTACATTACTGGAATAGAAATCGATTATTGCTTCTTTTAAAAAAACATTTCACAGTTCGGCATGAGTGACTCGGAAAACCACAGAAAACACTAATAAAGATGGCCGCAACAAGGGTATTCTCAAATTATCAAATGGACCTCCAACGAGTTTCTGATGCGCAACCACGTTTGGAGATGTAGTATAGCTTTTATAGCTGCTATTATGTGCTACAGATGTCCAAGTCACTTACCTGAACATGGCCTGATGTATGGAAATTATAGCTGCTATTATGTAATACAGGTGTCCTAGTCTTTTACCTGAACATGGTCTGATGTATTATGGAAGTTATAGCTAAAAATATGTGCTACAGGTTTCCTAGTCATTTACCTGAGCATGGTCTGATGTAGTATAGAGGTTAGAGACGTTATTATGTGCTACAGGTGTCCTAGTTATTTACCTTCACATGGCCTGATGTAGTATAGCAGGTATAGCCGCCGTTATGTGCTACAGTTGTCCTAGTCATTTACATCAACGTGGCTTGCGGTGTAATGTCCTACTTGTCAAAATACGCCCGAATCAGCTTAGAGTTGTCCGATTTTATATATATATATATATATATACATACATACATATATATATATATATATATATATATATATATATATATATATATATATATATATATATATATATATATATATATATATATATATATATATATATATATATATATACAAAAATGAAATTTTACAAACATTATCATTTTTCTTTCAACTCTTTCAGAATGAACTGTCAAAACATATTTCTTTGTAGCCTGTTTAACAATTCCCGAAATGTAATTCTTTAGTTTAGTTATGTTTCTATACGCTACAAAAATATACGTTGTAAGAAGTTCGTAGGTAAGTTAGTTATTTTGATGACATGACAAATTTTTTTTTTTTTTTTTAATTTCAGTATTAGTGCATCTTTTGTTTGCGTAATAAAGATCCACGTTACATTTCTTTACGTTTTATAAAGTTTACTTTATTCATTGTTTGGATATGCTACCGGTAGGTGATCAGCTTTATATATTTTGTAAAGAACTGTCGTGGCTGTACGAGGCCTGCTAACCTCGTATCAGGACTGGCCTGAGTGTCACAGGTCAGGTTCCTAGTATATAAAGTGTATAATTACACGCCTGGTAGCGAGGGTGTTGGCTCACCGCCGATGTTACTTGAGTTCATCTCTGCAGTTGAGATTAGCGCAGCGTTGACACAGGAGTCACTGCCTGGTAGAGATGTAATATCGTGTCGCGAAGTGATCAGGCTCCTCCCAAGAGCTAGATTACCTTGTGGTTGCAGCTGGACCGTGAAATAATCGATCATCGGGAATATCAATGTTCGAGTGTTGGCTTCGGGAAACATCAGGCCAATAGGACTTCAAATTCTTAGCGATAGGACGTCCCTGGCTGCGGAATAGAAGATGGCCAAGTGCGTAAGTTATATTAATAATATGTATATATTTTAACTAGCAGTCCCCTCGCGGCTTTGCTGGCGATTATTATTCATAACTGATAACATTTACAATAGTGGAAATAACCTCTTTGTACACCATATTGGCACTTCAGACATCAAGCTGCTAGTTGAGTTAACTCTGCAGCAGAATAAGTTGCTGTAGCTGTCCTTGCAGAAAGCAGTCTTAAGTGTGTCGCTGCCACTAACAGCGACTTCACCAGAGCCGTATTTATATCACTGAAAAGTTGACATTGCAGGGTAGTTATAGACTAAAATCTAAGAGGTTAATCGAATTAAAAACGTCTGATTTACCCTGTGCATAAAAATTGGTGATGGTGCCCTATATTATATATTTTATAATATTTTCACTTCAAAGATTAATGGTATTTGAAAGTTTTGGAGGGAAAATGTTACGCGGAAACGTATTTGGTGCGCCAACCTTGGGAATACTGAGTAAATATATTGTGTGAGCTGATGTTGTCGAGGGACCTTAGTAGAAAGTGAGCGGCATAATTCATTTTACCCATTTTAAACGACGACATGCAAATTGCACTCATTCCATCTGCTTTGCAGTTTTTGTATGTCAGAATTGAACGTTCGCATGCCTCTTTTAACGGAATTCGAGCCCAGAACCTCCCGGAATATAGACCTGAGCTACAAACAACTGCGTCACGTAACGTCGAAATAATTCATGAAAAACTAATTTAACTAAAAAAAATTAAATATTCGTGTCCTTGGCTCATAGAGATTGTTCCATAGCAAGTCTCGATATGTTTCTGTAGCTTGTACAATATATTTTTTGCTGGTCGTACTTGCTTTTCGGATCGTCAGCCTTGATAGTTCAGAAACTTAGTTTTATTCTTAACAATCAAGTTATCTCGTAAAGTAAAAAAAGCTTACACATTATTTTTAAATACTTACGTAAGCATCACTCTGACGAGACAACACATCAATATCTCTATTGGTTAGATAGATATTATGGGTTTATGGAAAACAAATTTTGCGCTTTTTCAACCTTTTTGGGGTCGAATTTCGAAAAAGTTTAAAATTTCACGTCCTAGACATTTGAATAAGTATTAAATTGAAGCGCAAACCACGACTGTAGCACGTTCAGTCGAATCAAAATCGATCATATATTTAAAAACACACTTGAGCCTGCACAGTATTGATAGTTCGCATTTCGAAAAATCTTAAAATTGTTTTGCGATTATTTTTGTAATCATTACCCTGAAACAAAAATTAACTGTATACCTCGACGGGTTCGATAGATATCGAGGATTTATCTTAAACACATTACAGGTCTTTTCACCACCTAAGTGACAGATTTTCGAAAAACCCTAATATCACAATTTGGACTATTTACTGGTGTCTCTTGAACGCGCAAAACATGACGATATCCCGCTGGATTTAAGAAATATCGACGATTAATTGAAAACACTTTTCACCCACATTTCACCCCTTTTCACCTTCTTAGGTGGCGAATTTCGAAAATTCCTGAAATCACTTTTCAGGTATTTGAGAAGGCATCAATCTTAAGCAAAAATCATGTCGCTGTATAAATATCAATGGAATCGATATATATATATATATATCGATTGTTTATCGAACACATATTTTACCCTTTTTTAACCTCTTTAAGGCCGAATTCGGAAAATATATTTTAGTGGTACTTGGGATATTTACAAAAGCATCAATTTAAAGCAAAGAGCACTTCGATATCTCGATTGGTCAGAGAAATAAGGAGGGATAATCGAAAACACATTTCACATATTTTCACCCCCTTAATTAAAGAATTTCGAATTGTCTTGGAGTCCTGTCATAGACATTTAAATACGTAACCAAATTAAGTAAAAATTTCCACGATAGCCAATTGTGTTTCAAATAGTCTATATATACGATCCATAAAAAACTCATTTTGAACTCTTTTTACTGCTTACGGGTCGAATTTCAAAAAACCCTAAAAGGGTTTTTTGTTTGATATTTACGTAGACGTTTCAAAATTCTTTGACTAAAGGGATGAAAACATGTGAAATATGTTTTCAATTATTTCTCTATATCTATCGAACCAAACGAGATATCGAAATGTTCTTTGCTTTAGATTGATGCTTTTGTAAAAATACCATATACCATTAAATATGTTATCCAAATTCGGCACAAACAGGCTAAAAAAAAAATTAAAATATACTTTCGATTCATAATCTATATATATATATCGATTCCATTGATTTTTATATATCTACGTGATTTTTGTTTAAGATTGATGATGTCTCAAATACCAGAAAAGTAATTTCAGGATTTTTCGAAATTCCCCAGCTAAGGGCGTGATAAGGGGTGAAAAATTATGAAGTGTGTTTTTAATTAATCGTCGAAATATCTTGAAAACAACGGGTTATTGTTGTGTTCGTCACGTCCAAGATACACCAGTTAAGTATTCTAAAACGTGATTCAAGGGTTTTTCGTTATTCACTCTCTTAGGAGGTGAAAATACCTGTAATGTGTTTTAGATAAATCCTCGATATCTATCGATTCTATCGAGAAATACAGTATTTTTTTTGTTTCAGGATGATTACAAAAATAATCGGAAATTGGTTTTTAGATTTTTCGAAATTCGAACTTTCAATACTGTGCAGGTGTCATTCGTGTTTCTTAATATATGATCGCTTTTGATTCGACTGAACAGGCTACCTTCATGATTGGCACTTCAGTGGGATACTGATACAACTGTCTAAGATGTGAAATTAAAATATTTCGAAATGCTACATCCAAAAGGGTGAAAAAGCGCACAATTTGTTTTCCATCAACCTATGATATCTACCTAGCCAATATATATATTGAGCTGTAGTTCGCGTCAGAGTGATGCTTACATAAGTATTTAAAAAATTATATGTCAGTTTTTTTTTTATTTTACTTTATGAGATAACTTGATTTTATAGAATAAAACTTAAGTTTGTGAACTTTCAAGGCAGACGATCCGAAGAGCAAGTACGACTAGCGAGAAATAAATTACACAGGAGTTCACGCTACAAAAAAGATAACGATACGTGGTATTGTACAATCTCTATGAGTCCATGACATGAATATTTTCTTATTTAAGTTAAATTTGTTTTCATGAATTACTTCGACGTAATTTTACGCAGTTGTCTGTAGCTCAGGTCTACATTCCGGGAGGTTCTGGGCTCGAGTTCCGTTAAAAGCTGCGTGCGAACGTTCAATTCCGACACATAAAAAAATGCAAAGCAGATCGAATGAGTGCAATTTGCATGAAGTCGTTTAAAAGGGGTAAAATGGATTATGCAGCTCACTTTCCACTTAGGTCTCTCGACAACACCAGCTCACATAATACATTATCTGACTAATCCCAAGGGTGGGGCACCAAATTCGTTTCCGCGTAACCTTTTCCTACCAAAACTTTCCAATGGCATTAAAATTCAACAAAATATTTTCAAAATGTGTAATAGATGGCACCGTCACCAATGGTTACGCACATTGTAAATCAGACTTTTTTTCGTTCGATTAACATCTTACACTTAAAAGTCTATAACTACCCCATAACGTCGACTTTGTAGTGCTATAAATAAGGCCCAGGTGACGTCGCTGTTAATGTCAGGGACAAACTCAAGACTGCTATTCGCGTGGACAGCTATAGCTACTTATTCTACTGCAGAGTTAGCTCAACTTGCAGCTTTGTCATTCTAACACTTGATGACTGAAGTACCAATCTGGCGTACAAAGAGGTATTTCAATTAAAGTAAATACTATCAGTTATGAGTAATACTCGCGAGCAAAGCCGCGGGGGACTGCTAGTTTTATATATTAAGATTAGACGGAAAATCTACTAATTAATTCTGGTATAATTCGGCTCTGAAAAAAAAACCATCACTCATGTGATAAAAAATTTTTAATCAGTCTGAAAACACACACACATAACGTAAATGGAATCAGGATATTATTACTAGTCTAATTGTCAAAGGAACGCAAAGGTGATACAAAATAGATGGTTCTAAGTGCAAAAATGAAATCACCTAGTCATTTAATAATTTGTATCTGATCTAAAATATTCTTTTAACTTTACACATTTTATTAGTTGTGTTTAATTTGTTTGATTAAGTTTTCACGCTTTCATTAAATATTTAGTTTTGGCTAATCCGTGGCTCTCAATTCCGTTCAAAAATATTTCAATTGTTGAGTGTTTGCAATGAATACCTTTTTTTTTTTTTCAGTTACTACAGGAAAACTAACAGGGCTTATAAGATTCGTTACCACTAGATCAGTACAGTTTCACTAATCTTGGAAGCCAGTTGTAGTTTTATTGCAAGGTACTCCGGATATTAAATTGGAATGGTTTTTTATTGTCTAGCTAGATGTTAGGAAAACAACCCAGTATGTCACAAATACTTCACTATTATAAAATGACAATCCAAATAAATTGGTAAGCAGGTGCAAAGTAAGTAAACTAGGGATGCTGCACATATCGACACACGCACTAAATAAATATACACAGTCACACTTACGTAGCTACACTGTAAAAAGTGTAAATATACATGTGCAAATAGCTGGCAATTTGACATTTATGTTCGTGCAATTACGGAATACAATGACAGTAAGAGTAACTCTATACAAATGTTCTTACTTATTCAAACTATGAACATATCTTTGATTAAAAAACACAAATGTACAGATTAATTTGCTAGAGAGTGGATGTAAAATTACATTTTAATGTACGTGTAGAAATATACTGACCAGTCGTAATAATAATCGTAATATTGTTTTTATAACTGCACTGTATTTGTATAAATACACTAATTTGACTGTTAAAATGCTTGTTTTACAGTGCAGCCGGCTAAATACTTATGAATTTACTCTTGAAATTTGCGCAGATGCACTATCATATCCAGTAAAAGATTTAAGCGTATTTTTTGAACAGAAAGAGATTTACCATCTATGACGTACATATTCACAAATTTATAATAAGAATTTACTAACGCCTAAGTTTATAAACATTTTTGACAATGCGGTTTTCGCGTGGGTTTACAGTAAAAATGTGCAATGCCTGCCACCGTGTCTATGAACTCCAGCTTTATAAATTTGAGTTTTACTATGTTCATGCCAAAAATATTTTCGCTAGCCGAAGTTTTAGTCTATTCACACAACTTTTATTTATTTAAGGTATAATCTTACTTGTATCCTACAAAATAAATGCGGCAGTTGACTTGGTGTAGTAAGTTTGATCTTCGCCCAATCATACGTCATGCCATATAATGTTGTACAATTCAGCAAATATACGCGCAGTAAGAAAGAGAAATCGGGTTTCCCTTGTGAATTGATGAACAGCTAAAATAATGACAGTTAGTGTCAGGAAACAACAAACTACGACTGTCATACAGTCTGGATGGAATGGACACCCGCTAGTGTTCTCGTGGTTATGGTCGTTGACTGCTAAGTCAAAGAGCATGTGTTCAAATTCTCGCAAGGTAAGACGTTTTCATTAAGCCAAGTTTACACCATCGACAACATTGCTAATAGTAGGTGTTTTCGATAAAGTTATTAATAATGTAGAAAAAATGTTTGTACATTGTTGCCAACATAATGTTATTAATTTTGTTAATATTTATAAAATGTGTTAATAATAATTTGTTACCAACTTTTTGTCGAAAAAATGTGTTAGCAGCAAAACTTATGAATTTTATTTTCACCAACACTGTTCATAACATTATTTTTCCGACCCATTCTAGGTCGGTCTAGATCAATGGATGTTGGTAAAGAATATTACCTGTATTGTTGTAGGCATTTTTGTCATCAACATTGCACTTAACTTCCTTTCATCATTCTTACAAATGTTGTTAGTAACATTGATGTTTTCAGCAATGTTAACAACACATTTCCTATCAAAATTGCTACAAAATAGTGTACCATAGCTTAGAATTTGTTGATAACACTTGTAACTAACATTTTGTAATTAAATCTGTTACTTTTATTTTTCAGTGTAATCTGGGCTTCCGGTAGAAATAAATGTTAGATACAAACGCTGCTATCACTTAAGAAAATTAACTAATATTCCATATATTACTCATATAACGGTTCCAGAAGTATTCGGAAATTTTGCACTAGCTTGCCACATTCACAAAACTAAAATACTGTATTTTAAAAATTTTTTCTATTGAAGTGGCATTGATAATATACCGACTTTTTATTGTATTTTACAATTTTATACGATTAAAAGACGCGGGCATAAGTTGTGTAAAATTACACGGACATGCGTGGAGATTTTGCTGTCACGTACGTTCCTGTAAAATTACAGAATTAGTTTTTTACTTTGTAAGCAGAAAGTTGTATACTGACAATAATGGTACGAAATGCTTGAGGAGATTAAAGGTGTGGGCAAAAATGCTAATTTTAAATAGACTGCTATAACTTTACTATTCTCACGTATATGATTTTAAATACGTCCCTAATGGTAGTTTGAGGGTCCTCACACTTAGGCCGGTATTCGTAAACAATGACTTAGGGTCTACATAAGCACTGCTATCTCAGGCGCCAGAATAGCAACGACAGAGACCTTACTCGCTGAGCGTATTCCTAGACGTGTTTGCGCCGTGTCCCGAGATGGCGTCAGGTAAGTCACGGCTTATTATTCGCCGGCCCGCGCGAGACTAGAAACAAATAAAGGCGACGATGAGAGCTGATGATTTACCATGACTATAACAAGTACGTTAAACTTTGTACTTTTGAATCGTATTATTGAGCATTTTAATATGTTTACAAAATAATTACAGTAACTAAGAGATAAAAATCACGGATTATAACGGTCATAATCAAAAAAAATATTCAATAACTGTTTCTTGTTAAAACTTAAAATAGTACGTACCCTACAATAGCCACGTGATCGCAGTATTTCCATTCATATTTTTTCTGCTGATTATGACATGAAATGTTTTATTATCATATTATTCGGACACGTAGAATTACATACAAAACATAATTCGCAATCACTGTTAAAATATATTATTATTACGCCGCAACTTAATACTAAAAACTAAGGTATTGTCACGGTAACGGTGGCACATAAATTAGGTCTCTCATCGTCTCTATACACAACGCAGTAAACCGACAAGTATTTTTTTTTTGTCATAGGCTATTACATGATCATACTTTAAGCAATGGCTCTATCGTTTCATTGAACACATCTCTCTAGCCAAGTGAAATTCATGCTTCAGTCGAAGCTTCGTTTGTATCCAGTTATTTCATTTTGAAACAGTCTCTAACCTGGGTACCGATGATACGTAAAGCTCACTTAACTTACCTTTTGTTTTTTAAATATATCAAATAAAAAGTGTTTTTGACAATTCTGGAAGGCTCAGAATAACACTGATACAACGCGCGAGTTGTTAAAAAATATGTTGCCGGTCAACGTCTGAAATGTGCTTTTATTTTACAATATGTTATCAGTAAATATATCGCAGATGTTTAGTAATTTCTATAAAAAACATGTTTTTTTTGTGATGCAAAATGTTTACTAAATACTATTTTTTGCGTGATTACTTCAATGTGGACGAATTAGAATGCCTATATTGATAATGTTTACACTGCGTTATTGTTATTTTACATGCATCAAAATGAAAAGCAAAGATAAATTAGTACATTTTAATTGAGTATAACATGTTATTACGAGCGTTAAAAATTATCCCGGAAAATGTATTGTTTAATTCTGTCATTTTAATATCTAAAAAACACAAAATAAGATATGTGCATCTGAACGTGACGACGAAATTTTATTGTTATAGACACAATATTTCTTATTTTAAGGTTAGCACAAGCAAAAAAGGAAAAAAATTCTCACAGAATGTAAAACAATAAAAAAATATTATTTTTATATATGTATTGTATGTTATTTACAGCGAAAACCATTTACTTTGTACTCTTTACCAAAAGTTGATTATAACATCGTAATGGACGAATATCATGTTATTTTAATGTGTAGAAACGATATTTCCTCAAATTAAAGTAATCGTACTACTACTAATAAACTTTTGTGTAATATAAAAAAGGTAAAAAAACTTTGGACAAGCCAGGATACGAACCCGGAAAAAATTCTCACCGACCCCACACCTTGCCACCTTTTATTTATTTATTTATTTATTTATTTAGTGATGTTATACAAGATACAAAACTCAAAATGGGACATGCAGACATGAAACCGACAGCATAAAAGAACAAAAAAAAGTATTGAATGAGAGTGTGTAAATAGGCGATCAGCACACGGCGTACAACCAACCACACGACAGGGCCCTACCCTGTTGACAATTCTGTGTCACAAAGCACTCAAACATCTCATGTTCAAACACTGATACACGTTAAAGAGCGGGCAGAGCACGGCGTACACCCAGCAGGGGAAAGAAAGGCAGAAGTACACAAGAAGGAACACATCAAAAACACAATATATAGTCACCGTAGAACTGCCGCAACGTGCCGCGCCTGGCCGTATTCCACCTATCTTGTCGCAGTATTTGCACAAAGTCTTGTAGTGTAGCTGGAGCACTGACGTCCACAAGAAAGGCAATAATGTGGAGGATAAACCAGGTCGCAGCTCTACGCTTGACGGCTGGGAATGCGTAGAAGTTGCAGTAGAGACAGCGGGTGTCACTAATCTCTCCTTCATCGTGTAGTATACGACACACGTGGGTCCGGCACCAGCGCCATATAGGAGCGGCATACGTACAGGAAATCAGTCTGTGTAATGCAGTGTCTGTAGCACCACATAAAGCACAAGTAGGCGACCAGCTGTAGACCAGACGGAAATCTGCAACGCTGCATAAATGTCTGATTCACGGAGAACGGTGTCAACAGCTGTCAAATGATATATTGCCTCGCACTTGACGGTGTGGTTGATAAGGTCAAGGCCCCCCTCCAGTGGAGGAAGGTACAGTTGCGCCCGGGCCAATTTAAACAGTTGTGATTTCCATATCAAATGACAAACATATTTGAGTACTTGAGCAGCATAAAGATTCGGTAGATGAAGAAAATGGGAAACATACCACAGCTTGGAAAGCAAAATTCGTTGAAAGCACATTTAAATTTGGCGAGCACGAAGCTTATTCACCACCAATTCCCAATTATACTGCAGCATCCGGAGGATATCCGCCTGGAAATACACTCTCAATATTTTAATAGTGTCCGCTCGGCGGAAAGGATGGCAGTCACCAATTGTCTCACCAGTGACCGCAAGGTCCAGGGCAGCAGTTTTCGCAATATTGACTCGTAAATTGGAGACTCTACCACAAAGCTCCAGGCATTCAGCAACGTCGCCAATTTCTTGCTCCGAACGAACTACACAGGTTATGTCATCTGCATAGGCATTTAGTTTAAATGACATCTGGGCAACCGGAAACCCTTCCAGTTTATGACACAGCATTCTACAAAGCGGCTCTATTGGAATGGTGAATAATATCATCGACATGGGACACCCCTGTCGGACGGAACATTTGATTGGTATTGGCGGCGCTAAATATCTATTGATTAAAGGCCTCGACCAAATCCCCTGACACACCATCCCTGCCCATTTGACTGCTTCAGCCGGAAACTTGAAGTGCCGCATTACGGCTAGTAAGTAGCGATGATTCACTATATCGAATGCCTTTTCCATGTCAATATTTAAAAATGCTGTCAGCTTGTATTGTAGATAGGAAAGTAGCTGAACATCACACAGAGCAAGCACACCCTGTACAATCGACCATCCTGGAACAGTACATGTCTGACCCTGCCCAATAACATCAATCAGTCCCACTCTCAAACGATACGCACAAAAAGTCAGTACACAAAAGTGTAATGGGTCGATAATTATTCGGTGTTGTCGGGCGAGACTTTTTGGGGATTAGGACAAGCAATCCTTCTTTGTGAGAGCAACATAACTCTCCCCTACTAAGCACATCCCTGACGACGTCACAAAATTCCTCACCAATTATATCCCATTAGTGTTTGTAAAATTCGTAAGGTATGCCTTCAATTCCAGGTGATTTATGTGATGGCAAGTGATGTACAATAGCCGTTATCTCCGTATCTGCACATGGCGCTTCTATGGAGCCAGTCCTAATCTCGCTAACCTTCCTGACACAGTCGTGCAACACTATTGGTAGTAGGGTGGAGTCAATATCGTGTTCGGAGTACAAGCACCGAAAATAGGAACAAATCGTGCCTATCAGCCCAGACTGGCCTGATACCACAACACCATCACTATCAAGAAGATTTGTAATTGCCTTTCTACGTATTTGTCGCTGTTCTTTGATAACTGTAAAGAGACTGTGTTTTTCATTCGCCAGGATACTTTTATCATGCAGCAATTTATTTCGATTGTTAAATATGGAAATTATTAAGGACAAAAGTTTTAATTTTGTTGCTCTTATGCTGTCCACCACGTCGTCCCCTCTGTCAGCCTGCCGGTATAAATCCCTCAAGATCTGTTCATAAAACTCCGATGTATACCTGCGTCCGTCGGCTAAGCTATATGCATGCCTTTTGAATAGCCGCATGACGTTTGGTTTCAAACATTTGTCCCACCATATTGCCACCGAAGAATACTTCTGTTTTCTAGTACGCCAAAGCCCCCAGTGATCAACAAAATCCAACCTCACTTCTTCATTATGTATCAAAGACGTATTCATCTGCCATGTTTCCCGCCCAAAACGGGTGACGTCTGCGAATTTTTTCGTACGTAAATAGGACAGCAGAATGGTCGCTTATAGATACTTGAAGGACCTCATATTTATGAATCTTCTGTAAATGCTGTGTTTTTACATAAAAACGATCAATACGTGACCTAGAGTGCGAAGTCACGTAAGTGCAGTGCGTACCATGTGTAGGAGGCACAATGTCACTGAATCCCATCCGAGCGATTAGCGTTGAGAGAGCAGCCTGTGTGGGATAGAATCCACCTTGATGATCGTCAGGGTTTACAATACAATTAAAGTCACCTCCAAATATGTACTGAGTACTGGTCGGGTGGAAGAAGGGTAGAATGTCCGTATGGAAAAACTTATGTCTTTCACATCGTGCGTTCGACCCAGACGGTGCATATACATTGACAAGGGAAACATCATTTATGCGCCGGATATAATACGACCGGACGGATGTAAACACAGGTCCAAAAGTTCCAGTCCAGCCCTAGTCACAATAGCCGTTCCGCAACTCTTGTCGCCAACATTAGTATAGACGTTGTACGTGTGGAACCCTGTGAGGTCGTTTGTTACCACTTCTTGAAAGAAGGCTACGTCAACAGCCTGGGTTCGAAGGAGGGATTCCAGCGATGCCAAACGTGAAGAAGCTGACACAGCACAAACATTCAACGTTACAATAGTCAATAACTGTAACATGTACTATTCCAATAGTGTGAAGAGATCGAAGTATGTGGAATTTGTGTAATAGGTATATACGAAATATTTTTAATTCAGTTAGCAACGTCGATATCACCAAGGCGACTAATGGGGTAAGTAGCTCAGCATACATTATTCGGCTCGTGAATGCGAAGAACGTGAACGATCTGACCTACGCAAAGTGTCGATGACTTTTTTTGCTGGCTCCAAAGGTTCTTGTCTGTCCTGTAGTTGTGACTCTTCGTGTTGTGAAAACACCTTTGTTTTCCGCGCCGGACTGCGACTGCCGCCCTTATAGCAAGTTTCATGCGTCCTTTTAAGACCAGTACCCACCGCATCCATCTCAATCTCGTCCGCCCAGGCAGTACGGGACAGTCCCTCACTAAACTCCGCAGCACCCTGTATATGTTGTAATGGCACGGTGGCAGAAACTTCGGTGGTCTCTGCAGGCGATTGGTCAACACTTGACAGATGCAGTAAAGAATTAAAATTGACTGAATGCCAAGGCATTTCGTCACCCAGTGGAAGTTGAACGGGCTCGCTACGTTCACGTTGAGGAAGGTCAGGGTATTTAGCGAGAGTCTGCCCAGGTACAGGTATAAGGGAAGAAGTGCCACTCCTAGGGACAACCGTGTCGTTAGGCCTATGTCCCCAACGTTGTTTAGCCCGCGATTCCTTTTCACGCAAGCGAGGACAGGTCAGACGCTCATGAGTAGGGGACTGAGAGTAGCTACATGTACGTGGTTGCCCCTGGTAAATAACTACACCACGATATCCATCAATGGTGAGATAGGAGGGAACATTCTTCTTGATGACCATTTTCGCAATGCGCACCCCGGTCTTTACGGGAAATTTATACCTATGACTCCACACTTCATCTTGCAAAGAAACAATACGACCATAGGGTGACAATTCCGACATAAGCTTATGGTTGTCTAAATCTACTGGTAGATTCAGTATCCTTACCAATTTCATGTTGTCAATGACCTGTTTCTTTGTGACACTGACGAGTTCTTGGTCAGCGCTGACGAAGGTGGCCCTCCCATCGGTGCGACGTAAGATGGCTTCACAAGGACCAGAAGACACATATTTAAAAAAAACACAATTCTGATGCCCGTCCAATTGGATCGCCTCAAGTTGGTCTTCTGTGTCCAACCACTAGTATTTCAAGAGCAGACGGACGTTTTGCAAAGACTACACATAACGTATATACACGGATATTAGCCATCGTAGAACAGTACAATTACAGACACAAGGTAACAGTAACCATCACCACTCAGGCGCGTTGGCAAATCCCGCCACTCAACCGAGCGACTATCACCGCGCGCTGATCGCGATGTGCAGCCGGCCGCGGCTCGGACAGAACTGCCTGAGCCAACTGCGCTGACGTCGTTATGGTGCAAAAAAATTTTATACTAAAGCCTTCATATAGCAAACTGTCCACAAAATCATAATTTTCTTATTTATTAATAGTTTCAAGTTTTTTAAAAGATTGTAGCTTATCACTTAACATTCTCACCATCGTTAAGTTTTATTTTATGTACAATTTTCTTGTATTTGCTGACTCTCGTTTTGTTAAATACGATTTTCGGCAGGCAAGCGTTTATGTACGGTGAACCGGTTAGGACAAGACTATCTCCGGATACAGAAAAGAAAGAGTCGAGTCCTATCTCGCAACCGTACTCCTAAACGTCCTGATGGTATGGGATAAGTCATGGATTATTATTTGTCGAGCCGTGTACGGTTATAAATAAATGAAGGCGGCACTGAGCAGTGCATTTTATAGATCGAGTAGCAGTTACTTTCAACAGCTATTTAACATTACATTAAAAACGTAATGTATTGCATTTTAAATTGTTTCAAACTAGAAAAAATCATAAATACAGTAATATAGATTGAAAATCATGTAATATATCTTTCGAAATTTAAGTATTAAAAACAAAATTACAATCTCTTGTGCAAAGTAAAAAAAGTAAGTTATTTTTTTTTATAAATTTCTATCTACGTGGACGTCTTTTGCGCGATCGAGGCCTACAAATGCGGAAGCTGTAAGTTCGAGAAAGCATGCACATCACTCATTACCCTAGCCTCTAGGCGCAAGTAACTAGTTGGCGTTCTGTTTTCTCGCCAAATCTCGCCTCTATGAGACATAATTGTAATTATGAGAATAAAGGTGAATTGTACACATCTGTACCCTATAGAAGATTCTGTAGCAAGATTTCAATACTCAAAAAGCACCTAAACCCTTAGACAAACGTTGGCTGGCTTTTGGTCCTTGCATATGTTTGTCCTTTTTTCAATTTGTAATACTTTGTTGAACTCTTGGCTGCAGCAGAATACCGCGTGCTAATGCAGGTGATACAAGTACTGTTTTTGATTGGCTGAGGTTAGTTACAGCCTTGCGCAGGTTGACCAACATGACAGAATGTCACTCACATACGCATGCCTGGTACTTCTTTCTCAGTCTGAAAACGTACGCGAGTTTGTGGGCTAGAAGCTTGCAACAATCGTATAGTGCAAGTGATGGACTGTGCGAGACGACGTGCATACGAACTCTACTTCAGCTTAAGCTTAGGCCCACTGGCTTTCAATGTTCGCGCACGCACGTTATGGTTGCTATGGTAACGTCAACAACCTCATAATACGCTATTAAGTGCAATATTATATGTTTGGACGGGCCAAATTACAACAGATATTAGAGGATAACGCACAAACTGTATCACAAGCTGCCTTACATAAATCAATCTGGCGTTAAATGTAATATGAAAGAAATGTATTCGTGTTAAACATAATCCGTGGAGGTAACGTAAGCGTAGTCTATGGATAAACATTGGAAAACTAAATTTAAGAAAAAAATCATGCATAAGCCTACGACTTTAAAATCAAATTGTAAACAATAGTCTGATTAGTGTACTTCAAAGTGAGGTAATTGGTGACACACTTAGACTAGTTCTTATTGTAAGAGGCAATACTTTAAGACAATACTTTTATCAACTACTGCTGCTACTCTACAGGCATTAAGCATTATCACCTCTACTTATAATGGTGTCAGAGAAGAAATAGGGCGTTCTTACTGAGGAGATATATCGGACCCTTGCTGCATTAAAGAGCCAATATTGTGCCAGAGAGAGTTTTTTAAATGGAAAGTGTTCTCGAGTTCTTCAGTTTGCTGTTTGCATGGGTGAGGGTTACGCCACTCACTAGGAGACAGCCTGCAAGAAATAGTTCCAGATGTTAGATCACTTACATTCTTTACTCACTACATCAACTGATGTTTTTACTGATAATAACATTTACAATAGTACATTCTAAATAAAGGATTTCATTTCAGAATACAAAAGAAAAAATGTAAATTAGATGAGATTGATCAACAAACTTGAAAACCTTTATGAAAAAAAATCCGTATTTGTTTATATAGTTTCCATTTGTTTGATCTAGAGCAAGTATTTCATTCGTAAGCATTGCCTCGTATAAGAAGAGGAGATGGGCAATGGTGGAGCTGGAACAAGAATGTGTAGCTATGCTAAGGTACTGTGTAAACACTTGCTTGTATTATACAGCAGCATGACCACCTCCTGGGCTTGGTACATCTAGACCACCATCAAGTAGCATGACTGACTCACTTCTCCTTCATTGTCATATTTTTACATCACTGGAGGCAAATATGTTGAATTTTACGTTCATTACTCGTTTCTAAAATGTATACAACCATGTTTGTTTTTCGTGTGCATTAACGAAGAAAGAGTTTTTGCATTTTTCCCTTGCGTATTTTAAATATTTAAAACGTTAATGCTTGTATGAATGTGTATTTTAATGCATTCATTTCACGTGGCATATTTAACTATCTGTGTCTAAAACCCGGAAAGAGCAATATTAAAAAATTGTGAAGAATTTCTAACCATCAAATACACCACCTGGCAATATATGTTTTGTTGAACATTACCACAACACTTCCTCGCTTCTTCCCTTCCATACAGTTCATTACCTTCCTTCTCGAGGCCGCGGTGACTTAGTGGTCAGACTACTCGCCTACCATCAAGGCAATTCGGGTTCTATCACCGGCGAGACCGGTCCCCGGATGTTTGCAAGTAGGAGTCGTGCCGGACGATGTCGCTAGCAGGCGGGTATTCTCGAGGATCTCCCGTTTCCCCCGCGCCTCTTGTTCCGGAGCATCACTATGGCAGGGTCGAATATGTCCACTGCGAGCTGCCACTCATGCATCCAGACTGCGATACCCAGCCCTCGTGTATACTCTTCGTATTTCTTACATTCCCTTTTATCCTCGCCAGAGTAACTAACAGTTAGCTGAGCTGGACTGTGGCAGTCGCCTCAGCAGAACCCTGAGGTTACCTATCAATACCGCTGTCACAACAAAGCTCATCACCAAATACAACTGGTTATAGACCCCAAGTAAAACTAAATATAAACGATGTCGAAGAGTAACTGAAAATATTTCAGCTTAGAATGTTCAGCGAAGGAACCTAGGAGCTGGTGCGTGTTGCGATATCACAAACTCAGACAGTCTTAGAACCGTCGAACATCATAAACGTCCAAAATGTCTCGTTCACTCCTAGATTCCCCCTTTTCTTCCTCACAACATACAAAAAATTTATATGGCCTCTTTGGCTTCTGAATGCGAGTGGATGACTTTTTTTGCAAGATACAGACTCATTTGGCCAAAAATAGACATCGGTTTCAAAATAATTCAATATTCTTTTAATTTAAATATTTTAAAATTATATGTTAACATTTTCATATTTAATCATTTTAATAATATTCTTGTACTACAAAAATAGCTTAACACTCTCTCCCATATTAAAATCAATCAATAATACATATTATAATTTTAGAAAACAACATGTATTAAGAAAAATAATACAATTTTGTTTTATTGTTGGTGTTGTAACAGTTTTAGAAAAGCTAATATTGGTAGTTACTGAGCTCCTCTACTGCAATAAAGACAAATATCTCTATTAACGTTATCATTTAACAAAAATTTATTTGAAATACCTAATCTTTTGATTTTAAATTTAATGTAACTGGTAGTAACTGGGGACTTGAATTCGAAACCTTGGTAAATCCAAAATGTTTGAATTAGTAGTAAAAAGTAATATATTCTTCGTGTGCATTTATATCTACCTTAATTATTTTACTACTTAAAATGCAATATTTTTTACTCCAGTTAGTTTCACATTTTAGATAGGAATAATTGCACACAGTACAGAAATTATCATTTTTGCCAATCTTTAAATTTTAGCGTTAGCATGGTTTGGAATTCAAGTACCCAGTGGATTGGGCACCCTCTCTCCATTTAAGTCATGCAAGATAAAAATACGATAAAATCAATCAAATAAAACCATTGTTTCTTTGTTAGTGTTCTACGCGTTCCTGAACCATTAATTGAATGGCAATAGTTCATATTTCAAAATTCTGCAACAGCGATGGCATAAGCGAATAAATGCAACCTGTGGATGTTTGACAAACAATTCACCCAATCTTCAGGACGATTGCCGCAATTGATTGTAGGCCAAGAATACGATGATTCATGAAGTTAAGTGGGCCTTAACTCCCTTGCTAAACCGTCTTGAATCAGCAGGGAAGACTCCGCCCTGAGCGTAGACAAGGCCCAATCAGAAGAGAGGTTGTAGACGACCTGGTGGAGGCGCGAAGTACGGCAAGGAGAACCAG
>PNEQ01094792.1:25857-63526 GCA_003012365.1 Medauroidea extradentata
GAGTCGAGCTGGAACTGTGGACACGGCGCGAGGCTGAAGTCGAAGACTACGAGAACGACCGGACCTCTCGTCCCGAGAGTCGAGCTGGAACTGTGGACACGGCGCGAGGCTGAAGTCGAAGACTACGAGAACGACCGGACCTCTCGTCCCGGGAGTCGAGCTGGAACTGTGGACACGGCGCGAGGCTGAAGTCAAAGACTACATCTACTAACTTTGGTCAGCAGCCAGCGTGGTGAGTTCTGTTGGATAGGACTGAGAGTGATCCTTACCCTAGCTCCTATCTATCCTAGATGTACTTCCTTCATTACTAATGCTTCTTGTATTTATAGAGCTTCCACTTGATCAACTTATGTTACCTACTTCTTACATTATTTCTACTCCTTTCCCTGCTTGTATATTCTCCTCACTAGCCACCGAGCCTTCTACGAGGTCAGCAGAGAGGAAACCATACCATTGGGGGTGGCCCACATCCTATCCTGACTCTTCTCTACCAAGTGAGGCATGGACCCCCACCCATTTCCAACACTCTCTCACACAATCCCGCACCTGCTTACAGCCTGGTTATAAGCTATTAAGAGTAGATATTAAACATATTTCTCAGTATAGCAGTAGAACAGTGTTAACATTTTGTGTACACGCGGACACCACACACAATACAATGAAATGTATTATTTACGGTACCCCTTCCATTGCACAAATACTTAAATAAGTTTGAAAGATTTCAACAGAAACTCCAGGTCCACGTTTATCAACACAAACACCACATTTTCAAGACAATCCTCGTGAGCAGGTTCGAAAATAAATACAAACCCAGGAAACCAAAACAGAAAGTCGGACCTTAAGGGCGCAGTTCACCTCACTTTTCAACATCTTTATTTATTTTTATATTTGTACCAGATTTTTTTTTTTATTTTGACATAAGTTGTGATAAAATCTTCCTCGCAGGAAACTTTTGCAACCCTCATAGTTTTTGCGTAATGAGTCGTAAACGTCAAAGTTTGGACCTTACGGTTTTAAGTACGCCACTAAAACCAACTGGCATACCAAAGCGACAAAATGCACAGTGTATAACAATGTTGTAGGCTATGACTTGACATGTACAAAAACAAAAAATAAAATACTTTTGTATGTAATAAAAATTGCTGAATTTTGGAATGAAAATTAAAAAAAAATGCCAACAATTTCTTAAAAATACATTATATATATTTTTATATATGTCAAAACATAGATTAAAGCATTGTTTTAGAGTGTGAATTGTTTCAGTTTGGAATGTCAGTTGGTTTTAAGTGGCGTACTTAAAACCGTAAGGTCCAAACTTTGACGTTTACGACTCATTACGCAAAAACTATGAGATACAAAAATTTCGTAAGAGGAAGTTTTAATCACAATTTATGTATAAAATAAGAAAAAAATACCTGGTACCTATATAAAAATACCTGGTACCTATATAAAAATACCTGGTACCTATATAAAAATACCTGGTACCTATATAAAAATACCTGGTACCTATATAAAAATACCTGGTACCTATATAAAAATACCTGGTACCTATATAAAAATGAAAAAGACATTGAAAACTGAGGTGAACAGCGTCCGTAACTCGACAATATTTACATCAAATACAAACAGCTCACGAAAAAGAAACGAATTTTCACTCCACTAGCCTAGAGACGGATCGGAAGAGTTATATTTATCAAAACATTACAGAAACAAAAATTAATTAGCCTTCATACAAGTACACAAAGCACAATGTAAAATAAAAACCCTATTTCAAATTGCAATGCCACGACCTATACAGATATGGGCATTCAGTATTGACATAGATGATAAAATAGAATATTTTTTGGGCTTATTCAACAAATCCAGTGAAATTAACCAATGGGAAACATATCCAAAAATTAAAAGATTGAGATTTCATTTGAAAGGCACAGCTAAACATACCTACCACAATTTAGTCACACAGTCAGAACTTTAACGGAAGCGCAACAGTTTACGTGGAAACGCATAGAGGAACAGTTGAGAAATACATTTTCTACAAAAAAAAACCAAATTATTCAGGAAACAACTTTACAGTAGGAGACAAGTGTCAGTAGAATCATCAGAAGTACACATACAGTAAATATTGTCACCAGGCAGCAAAGTTGAAATTCAATTAAAAGAACAAGATGTCACGAAAAATATGTTGGACTCACTTCTACTATTAGCAGTAGGCAAGTTAGGTAATCAAAATACCCTTTAGTTGAATTAAGAGACATTATTAAGTAGAACGAAGAGGAAAACTTTAGTTACAAAAAAACTTCAGAAAAAAAAAGTGACCAGAAAGACAGGCACTACAAAACTGAATTGCACAAATTTCCAAATTAACCACAGAGATACAAGCTCAAAAATATCTGAAAATATATTCAGACACGACTAGGGAAATCACAGGAAACCAAACAGACACATTTCACGAAAAAATTAAAACACAATCACACCACGACCACCACGACACTTCACAGTGCAAAATACCCCTTGACAACCATGGCAATGCCATTTCAATACAAACCGTTTCAGTCTCTCGTTTACATACCATACTAAAACAACCCATTCCAGTCACTGCCCTTCGCTGTCAGCCCTGCTGCGGCTCGCGTCGGTTGGACCGTCGCTCCCCCCAGCCAAGGTGACGTCACGTGCCTCGCTACCAGGCGGAGGCACGCAGGCCGAGACACTGACGTCACCTGTAGTCGCCCTGCCCTCGCCCCCTCACCCGCCTGTGACCTACTGTGTGGTACAGTGTCGTGGTTGTTTACCATGTCGCCCTGTCCAGGTGTGCGCATGTTGGTCGTGACTACCTCCTCCAAGTTCTCTACATCTATAATAGAGTCTTCAGAATCTGAGTTTGTCGTACCTCGTTGAGGTCATCTGTCACAGTCCACTGCTTACCTACCGCCACCACTCGTGGTTGACCACTGAGGTAGCCAGAGGGTGCGCGTCAGTTCCGCCGCTTACTGCTGCTGGCGCTCTTGCTGGCACGTCTGCCTCCGACGACAACCAAACAACAACTGCTGATGAGGAGACTGGAAAAACCATGGGTTTATTTAGGGTAAAGCCCCTTATCCTGCTCAGTCAATGGGAGACGAGCTGTCTCCTGATTGGTTGCGCAGCATAGATTGACTCTGACTGGTTGTGATTAAATGAGTGTGTGTTTTTGTTTTGTGCTGTAAAGTTGTTTCTCACTTAATGAATGGGATCTACATATTTTTAAAACCAATACTTTGTTGACTGAAAATAATGCTATTGCTATTAATAAATGCTGATTCTTTTTTTTTTATTTTAATTTTGTCAGTTTCCTGTGTAAGTGGTTTAGAGTCTTTACAAAAAATTTTGTGGCTATTTTCCCATGCATTTTCAGTTAGTCTAGATTTTTGGGTTTCGTCTTTTTTTGCAATTGTATTTTTTTTTTTTTTTTTTCGGGTTGACAGAGCTCTGCCAGTTTCGCCAATGTGCGTATGGCCATATTCGTAGGGTATCTTATGTAAACAGTTGCAGGTATGTAGTTCTTCTCCTCAGGCTGGTTTCACCCTGGTAACCATACTTTTAATAGTTGATTTGGATCAGAATGCTGTTTGAAATCCGTATTTGTTTTCCAGACATCTTTTTTTTTTTTTTCAAAAGGCCTCGAGCATAACGAGGGTTCCTGCTGGTTTTTCTGATTTTGTGGGTTTAAGTGTTCTGTTGAATTTCAAGTGTTGTTTGATGGTGTTGGCTGGATAACCAATGGCTGTGAGCTATTTTCTTATTTGGTTGTGTTCTACCACTACAGATTTCTTGTTGGAACAAATAATCTCAGCTCGGTTGGCTAGTATGCGAATTATGCCAGTTTTAGTGTATTTAGGGTGGTTGGATGCAAAATGTAGGTATTGGTAGGTGTAGGTTTCCTGTATACTTTGGTTTCCAGACTGCTGCTTTCCCTGCTGTCTAGTACGTTCAGAAAAGGAATGCTGCCGTTGGTTTCTTTCTCATAGGTGAACTCGATTGATGGCCTTTAATGAGTTCAGAGAGTTCACAAATTCCTCCATGGTTTCAGATCCATGTTGCCGGATAGTAAAAATGTCGTCTATATAAAGAAGCCAGATTTCAGGACGGCTATTGCTTTTACTAAGTGCTTTCTGCTCAAAGTTCTCCACGAATATGTTGGCTATGAATGGTGAAAGTGAAAAGCCCATTGCCATGCCATCTGTTTGTAGAAAATGTCATTAAACTGGAAATATTTTGTGATGACACAGAGGATAATCATTTCCATAATGGATGGAATTGGTATAGTTGTACTCTACTTTATATTTGGGTCAGCTTCCAACTTGGCCTTGACAATGTTGAGAGTTTCTGCCACAGGTACATTGGTAAAAAGGCTTTGGACATCGAAACTCACTAGCGTGTCAGTGTTACCTATTTTCAATGTTTTAGCTATGAATATAAAATGACTAGTCTCTTTGACAAAAGTTGGTGTCTGCCCTATGAGCGGTTCAACAATTTTTAGGAGATAATTTGATTGTTTTTGGCATGGAGCATTGCAACAGCTGATAATCGGGCGCAGGGGCATGTCGGGTTTATGGATTTTTGGAAGACCATACATGTGGAGTGATCTACTGCTGTGTGGTGTCAGCTCTGATCTTATATTGTTTGAGATGTGACTTTGATGTATTTCCAAAGTTTGGTACACTTTTCGTTATATGCTGGCAGTGGGGTCTTTTTCAAGAAGTGCACTGTTCAAGGGTAATAAGATCTATGTTTTTTTATCATTGTCTGATTTATCTATTATCACAGTAGCACGACCCTTGACTGCCGGAATGATTACAATGTCAGGGTCGGATTTTAGATTTTTGATGGCTTTCAGTTCTTCAGAATATATATTAGGTTTTGGTGAGCCAGTTAAATAAAGTCGTTATGCGCACAGTCCAGAGAAATTCGTCTTGTTTAGCAGCAGGGAATTTGTATATTGCGATCTCAACGAATGTAACTATGTCAAGTACTGGAATGTGTCGTAGAGCAATGCAGAAACCAAAATATACAAGAAACCTACACATACTTGTAACACCAGCCCCAAAAGCCAGTAGTGCAGTGGCCTGACCGGCCAATCGGGGCGCAGCTGCTGGGCTCTGAATGGCCGGCTGCTCAGTGCGCGAGAGCCGCTAAAAAAATTGTTCAACCCAGTAGCGCAGTGCACATTCAAACCACACACCGCACCGTCTACACGTAACATCATACATCACAGACACAACACAAACACATGAGGAGCTCTGTCAGGGGCTGGCTGTGTAGGGACGTGAGTAAGAGGTCGGCCCCAGCCTCGCTCACGAACCAGACCAAGGACATACACACCAGTCCATGGCAGGAGGAGAGGGGTACTGTACATACATGTAGTTTATTTAAAATATTTATAAAAACTAAACATGGACAAAAATAATAATTAAACAACGATAAAAAATACAAATTTTAAAAAAACTATGTTACTCTACAGTGACACGACACACCACTAGCTAGATAGTAATAAGACACATTTTGCTTAATATTGAAAGTAGGCCTGCTATTTGTGATTTAATATAATTTCTTCCTTTCCAAGAAGACGTTTTTCTGTTTATTTTTTATTGTTTTATTAGGTTTTTAAGCTGCTCACTTTTCTATTGGTAATTTTATTTGTCAAAAAATATGAAGTTATAAAAATAATAAAATAAATTTTAAAAAATGATTATTGTGACATTGCGTATATTAAGGGAACATGTTAACAACACATTGACGTGATAGTTCTCGGCTTCAGGTCGAGACGATGTGCAGCTCACAGTTCAGCGATCAATGACAAATATTAGAGGTTTTATCTCCTCTTGACACGAACGAATACAAAATGAAATAACCATAGGAGTGTAAGGCCTGATCTTCAGTTAGCAGGCTATACTTGGCCTGCATGTAACCTACTGGGATTGATTGGAGCGATTCTCATGGTAGTAGGGACTCACGCACTACAACTCCACGAGTTTAGTTAGCCACTTACTGACAACACTCACCTCACTATACACGATGAAATAACCATGGGAGTGTCAGTACTGGTCCTCAGTTAGCAGGCTATACTTGGCCTGCATGTAATCTACTGGGATTGATTGGAGCGATTCTCATGGTAGTAGGGACTCACGCACTACAACTCCACGAGTTTAGTTAGCCACTTACTGACAACACTCACCTCACTATACACGATGAAATAACCATAGGAGTGTCAGTACTGGTCCTCAGTTAGCAGGCTATACTTGGCCTGCATGTAACCTACTGGGATTGATTGGAGCGATTCTCATGGTAGTAGGGACTCACGCACTAATCCACGAGTTTAGTTAGCCACTTACTGACAACACTTAACTCACTATAAACGATGAAATAACCATGGGAGTGTCAGTACTGGTCCTCAGTTAGCAGGCTATACTTGGCCTGCATGTAACCTACTGGGATTGATTGGAGCGATTCTCATGGTAGTAGGGACTCACGCACTACAACTCCACGAGTTTAGTTAGCCACTTACTGACAACACTTAACTCACTATAAACGATGAAATAACCATGGGAGTGTCAGTACTGGTCCTCAGTTAGCAGGCTATACTTGGCCTGCATGTAATCTACTGGGATTGATTGGAGCGATTCTCATGGTAGTAGGGACTCACGCACTACAACTCCACGAGTTTAGTTAGCCACTTACTGACAACACTTATCTCACTATAAACGATGAAATAACCATGGGAGTGTCAGTACTGGTCCTCAGTTAGCAGGCTATACTTGGCCTGCATGTAACCTACTGGGATTGATTGGAGCGACTCTCATGGTAGTAGGGACTCACGCACTACAACTCCACGAGTTTAGTTAGCCACTTACTGACAACACTCACCTCACTATACACGATGAAATAACCATGGGAGTGTCAGTGCTGGTCCTCAGTTAGCAGGCTATACTTGGCCTGCATGTAACCTACTGGGATTGATTGGAGCAGTTCTCATGGTAGTAGGGACTCACGTACTACAACTCCACGAGTTTAGCTAACCACTTACTGACAACACTTAACTCACTATACACGATGAAATAACCATGGGAGTGTCAGTACTGGTCCTCAGTTAGCAGGCTATACTTGGCCTGCATGTAACCTACTGGGATTGATTGGAGTGGTTCTCATGGTAGTAGGGACTCACGCACTACAACTCCACGAGTTTAGTTAGCCACTTACTGACAACACTCACATCACTATACACGGTGAAATAACCATGGGTTTGTCAGTACTGGTCCTCAGTTAGCAGGCTATACTTGGCCTGCATGTAACCTACTGGGATTGATTGGAGCGGTTCTCATGGTAGTAGGGACTCACGCACTACAACTCCACGAGTTTAGTTAGCCACTTACTGACAACACTTATCCCACTATAAACGATGAAATAACCATGGGAGTGTCAGTACTGGTCCTCAGTGAGCAGGCTATACTTGGCCTGCATGTAATCTACTGGGATTGATTGGAGCGATTCTCATGGTAGTAGGGACTCACGTACTACAACTCCACGAGTTTAGCTAGCCATTTACTGACAACACTTATCCCACTATAAACGATGAAATAACCATGGGAGTGTCAGTACTGGTCCTCAGTTAGCAGGCTATACTTGGCCTGCATGTAATCTACTGGGATTGATTGGAGTGATTCTCATGGTAGTAGGGACTCACGTACTACAACTCCACGAGTATAGCTAGCCACTTACTGAAAACACTTACCCTACTATACAGACAACATGACACTACATCACTCAGGCTTTCGTTCTCGCCACAGCACGTCCTCGGATGGCACATGAGAAAACGATGGCTGCAGTCTCCTCATCAGTCGCCCTCGTGTTCCTGAACCCTGTGTGTCTACCTGATGACGGGAACACATACCAGTTCCCGAAACGTCGTTGTACCGTCTGTCTGGATAACTACTGTGTTCCGTCTCATTGTTTGTGTCGTTTGTTGTGTCTAATAGCTTTGATTTTTGTTTCGTCTCTTCCTTATGCCGTTTGTTGTATTCTGTTCGTGGGTGATATCTACTGTGTTTTTTGTTTCGTCTCTTCGTTGTGTTGCATGTTAACTTACGTTTCACTTCATATTTTTTGTTAATTCATTTTTTATCTGTTTGTTCCTTGTTTTATTTGACCTAATTCCATTCTTGGAATTTTATGTTGTGAATTTATCCGGTTGACTTAAGCATACTCTACTTGTTTATGTTTTTTATGTCTTAGTTTTACTTTTTTTACAGTCATTTATTTCGCAATCTAGTACGTCCAGAAACTAATTCCAGTCAAATATAGCACAACCGACCGAAATTATAGCATTACCGCAACATTAACCATCGCTGTGGCTGATTTTGGATGTAATCGTGTAAGTCAAACTGCGATAAACCCAGTATATATTCTTTAGCAACTGTTTGAATTATTATCACATTAATGAAGTTTACCTGATTTTGGAACTAAACCCAATAAATAATTTTCATTGTATCTAAAATTTAAATTACAATCAAGGCTAGCATAGGCATTGGATTTATTTATGCCTCCATGTGTGATAATATTTTATTATTAAAACCTTTATTTTAATAAGAGCATTTAATATTCATATAGTGCCTCTGTGCCCCTACCCCCGCCTCTACTGAGTAGAAGTGGTTTGTGGGCACAAATGAACATACATGCCACTGACTTGCTCACCTGCGATTGTAAAAAAAAAAAAGATCCTTTCGATTCCAATAAATAAAACAAACAACAATTTATCAACTTGCTCGTACAGTATTTTCAAGAAAAGCACTTTCTGTAATTTGCACATATGTATATGCAAATACAATAATTGTGAAAACAACTATAAATATTGCTTAACAACGACACACTACTGTAGTGGTATATGATGATGATATTTAACAACGTTACTTTTCTGTAGTTGTCAAAATATTCCAATGCAGTTTCCACAAACTGTGTTCATGTTAATGGTATTCAAGCCATGCAAAAATCAATTGGGACAGACGAATGTAATATTCTACTTTTAGCATATGTATAAACACAGTGCGGTACTACTGGCGCTTCGTTTGACGAGAGTAACACTTTTACATTTCATCATATTTGCAAATCTAATATATTCTTATACTGGAGTTCTGTATTTAGTAGTCGACGAAATGTAAGTAGGGCGAATAAGTAGACTTCTACTGTTAACGTAATTTATTGTACCGCAGTACGGTGGAAATATTAAATCAAGATGATTGAATATGCATTGTTATGACAATTTCATAAAAAAATTGGCATCTTCAAAGAAGAAATACGATATTTCCCGTTAGCTTTCAACCGAAAATGCCGAAAATAACCATATGTTACAAGTGAATTTGAATGTCAACTGTTTGGCAGGTTTTAGACACGACAAGCAAAAGTCCTGATTACGGGGATAGCATAAGGTAAAATAATAATTTCAGCCAATTATGACATACGTACATGGTTTATGCCCCACACAACCTGTTCAATACGATACATTGTGGAACTATGTCACAATATGAGCTGTGCATGCCGTACATATGACCTCCCATGGTCATCACTACGCAGATGTTGCGAGACGGTTTGCAGAAAGTCATACGAAAAGGGTGAAGGAATATGTGTTTTATGTATATATATAGTATGTTCTAATACAGAAATACTAAACATATAGTTTAACTTCACTGAAACCTCACATACCACAACTCGCGTGCCGTTTTTCAGGCACTTCCCAGCATTTGCGACACCATGTGTCCTGTATCATTTCACTCGTCGTAGCACCCCCTACCGCGTGACGGGGAGTTTTAAACGCCGTTCATTAACATAATTTTACATACACATATATATGTGTGTGTATGTATATATATATATATACACACACACAAACACACTTAATTGGTAAAATGAACGATTTAATTTTGAAAATCCTTCAGTTTCCCTAAAACTAAGAAAACTCAGCCCCTCAGCCATTGTACATTACCGAAACGTTGCCTACACTGTTGTTATATACTTGCATAATATTTTTGCAATCAGATATGAATACATATTGAAAACATTTTGTTTTGTGTTATGTTTTTCTACAGAAATACGTAGTCACTAAACTTTTAGTGGCAAATTTCACTCAAACAAAGAACATTGAAGCCTGACGTGTTATTATTTTCCTTAATTTTGTGGCGGATGGAATAAACTCATCATAAAAACGATACGTCAAGATATTACAGTGTCACGTATTTAAGAAATGTACTGTATTTTTGCCGATTAGTTAATGTTTTTTTCTCCAAGTTAAGTAATAATAATAAGTTTGTTGAATTGTTGTTTTTAAATGGCATGAAAAATAAAGTACTGAACTAAGGTTGTTTTAAAAGAAGTTGGTCTTTATTTACTAAAATTTCAAGAACCTAGACGCGCCGATGTGCATGCATTTCTACAATATTGGCGACCGTGACGGGACACTTTGACGTGATTACTATTTTCCGTAAATTACAACCTTGTTTACATCATGGATGCTGTTAACATGGACCTGGAAAAGACGATTAAACTACGTAGAACGATACGATAGGCTTTTGCAAGACAGTTAAACATACTAAAAAATTAAATTGATATTGCGACACCAGAACTGGAGGAAAATAAGAGAAAAGTGAAGGGTTTCCCTTTCTCTACTAAGGAAGAAGAACGAAGAGCTACTGCAAGTGGACGGTAAGATATAGAGTCTAAAAATTGATGTCGACGAGGAGGATCTGGAAACCGAGACTAAAACTTGCCGATGATTACCAACGACAGTTTCTAGAAACAGAGGTGAGTGTTGGAAGTATGTTAACTTCAAGAGATATTTCTCGAGATGACGGCAGTGAGTGTAGCAGTGTGGATCACGGAAATAGACGAAAATTCAAACTTCCCAAATTAGAACTCAGGAAATTTGACGGTAATTTAAAACAGTGGTTACAATTCTAGGGCCAATTTAATCAAATGGATGAGGAACCAGACATTGCAGACAAATTTCAGTAACTGCTACAGGCTACAATAAAATGTTCCCGTGTTCGAGAAATTGTAGAAGGTTTTCCACCTTCTGGTGTAAATTATTCAAAAGCTGTTGAATGTTTAAAGAGCAGGTTTGGTAGTGATGACCTGTTAGTTTAAGTGTATGTAAGGGAGCTATTATCCCTAGTTCTTAAAAATAATTCTGCTCCCTGTGATGTTAGATCATTGTATGTCCTTTATGATGACTTAGAATCACAGATACAGTCTCTTGAAACTTTAGGTGTTACTACAGACAAATGTGCCTCTATGTTGTACACATTGGTGGAGTAATGTTTACCTGAAGAATCTCTCAGAGCATGGCAAAGGAATACTAAATTTTTACACACAGGTGATTCCAAGAATAGACTAGACAATTTAATGATGTTTCTTAAAAATTAAGTTGAATTTGAGGAACAGATTAGTGTCGCCATTTCTGATTTCGGGATTAAAGATTGTAACATTGAAAAAATAATACAAATTATCAGAACAGATTACCATGGCCACTGACTTATTCAGCACTAACCCGGTTGAGGAGAGGAAAGGATTTTGTATTTTTTGTGAAGGTAAACATGATAATTTGAACTGTTTCAAAGCTCAGAAGTTGAGTCTGATAGAGAAACAGAAACTATTAAAGGAAAAAGGTGGATGTTTTAAGTGTTTTAAAAGAGGTCACTGTGTTAGTAACTGTAAATCAGTAGTGAGATGCATTGTTTGTAGTAAAATGCCTAATATTTTGATGTGTCCAGAATTGCCTCAGAATAGGATAAAACCGTACTGGAATCGAACAATCTAGAGAGAAAGATGAACAAAAACTAATGCATTAAGTAGTATTTGTAGGTCTCCTAAAGTTCTTTTACAACTACTGTTGGTAAAGATAAAAGGCAATTGTTCTTATTTCTCTGCTAGGGTCTTAATTGATTCAAGATCTCAGAGATCCTATGTTAGAAAATACATTGTTGAAAAATTAGGTTGTTCTCCACTGAGAAGTGAAACGTTGAAACATGGTCTGTTTGGTGGAGTGAAACAGAATTTGATGAACATTTTTTGTTATAAATTGGAAATTGAGAGCCAAGATGAAAAATATCATTGTAATTTTGAAGTATTAGATCAGAGTGTGATTTAGGACGGCATTCCTTCTGTTAGAAAATGACCCTGGTTGAATAAACTGCGAGAAAGTAATATTAGTGTATCTGATATTTCTGATGATTCTGGTGCTGTAGATCTATTAATCGGTGCCGGTGTTGCAGGCAGGCGTATGACTGGAAATATTTAAATGCTTTCTTCTTGTCTAATGGCGGTAGAAACAAATTTAGGCTGGACATTAATGGGGAAGGTCCCACAACAATAATCTACTAGTCTGACTATAGAAGTCACAACTCTGTTCATTACTGAAGTTAATGACCTCTGGAGTCTAGATACTATTGGTATTTTCGCTTCAGCCACAAAATTGCCCAAGCTTGATAGACAACAAAAAATAAAAGATGAATTTCAAAGTAATGTAGTGATAAGTGTTGAAGATCCTTATGAAGTAGCATTATTATGGAAAGAAGATCATTTACCTATTCCTAGTAATAGAGAATTAACTCTAAAGAGGTTAGGATCTACCACTAGAAAACTACATTCTCAGAATCTTCTCCACTCTTATGATGCAGTTCTGACTGAATGGCAAAATTTAGGAATAGTTTAAGAAGTGCCAGTCGGTGAAATAACAGAGTATGGTCACTACCTACCACATAGGGCTGTTATTAAAAATAACAGCACTACTAAAATTCGTCTTTTATTTGATTCATCAGCAAGAGAAAAAAATTCTCCTTCTCTTAATCAACGTTTAGAGTGTGGGCCCAATTTGATTGAACAAATTCACTTGCTGTTACTCAAATTTCAAGAAAGAAAGTTTGGAGTGATAGCTGATATAGAAAAGGTTTTTCTAAAAATCAGTTTCAGCCAAGAAGATAGAGATTTTCTTAATGTTTCTAGTGCGATCCAGATGACATCATTAATATTATAATTTTTCGTTATCGAAGGGTAGTATTTGGACTAAAGTGTAGTCCCTTCCTTTTAGGAACAATTCTCGACTATCATTTGAATAAGGCATTGGATGCATGTAAATATAGTCAGGAAAGACTAATACGACTCAAACAAAGTATATATGTTGACAATGTAATTACTAGTGTTGACACAGAATTTGAATTAAGAGGGTACAATAATGACTCTCGCGATGTAATGATGGATGGAAAATTCAACCTTAGGGATTGGCAGTCTAATAATAACAATTTTACTCTTGAAGAAGTCGCAACTGTACTAGGCTTACTTTGGGATCTAGAATCTGACACATTATTTTTAAATTTAGAATTGTTACAGAATATTGTATTATAGGTACAATCACGAAGAGATCGATTCTTTGTATTACTCAAAGAGTGTTTGATCCCATTGGAATAGCTAGTCCTGTACTTTTAATTCCAAAATTTTAATTACAAAAGTTGTGGTCAAACGGTCGGTCTTGGGATGAAGATGTCGGTACTGCCATTAAGAACCAACTTTTAACTTGGTATTCGAGTCTATGTTTCCTTAGAGAGATGAGGATTCCTCGTTGGATTCATCTCTCTGATAACATAGCGAAGGTCAGTTTACATACTTTTGCGACGCTAGTGCTCAAACTTACGTGGCAGTGGCGTTTATAAGAATTGACTTCAATGGTTCGATTAAAGTACCTCTTCTTGCAGCCAGATCAAGAGTAGCCCCTTTAAAGACTGTCACCATACCTAGACTCGAGCTGATTGCCGCGACAATAGGCGCTAGGTTAGGTAATTATGTGTTAAACGGACTTAACTACCAAGGTGTAGAATTGTATTTTTGGACAGACTCCACTACTACTTTGACATAGATTCAAAATGGGGAATCTTGGACTATGTTTGTCAATAATCGAGTTAAAGAAATTTGCATTTTGACATCAGCGAAAATGTGGAGATATGTTCCTAGTCTACTGAATCCTGCCGATCTCCCTTCGATGGGTTGTCTAGCTGATAGATTATTAGCTCTCAGATGGTGGGAGGGACCAGAGTGGCTACAAAAGAATACAAAATAGTGGGCCTATGAAACTCCTACAATATATCGAATCGGTTTCACAAGAAAGGAAAAAAATTAACTCAGATAATGAGTTGTTTAATAGAAAACTCATTTTCCTGTGATCGGTGCACTATTCCTAAGGAGATAATAAACAATCCAAATTTCATGGTCTTAGTTGGCACTCTCGATATGTTTCGAATTACGACAAAATCGTTCGCATGATTGCATGGGTGAACAGATTCAGACGCAACTCTAAAAATGTACGTTCAAAAGGGGAAGGGAGAATTAACATAGGCAGGAATTCGCTTAGCTGAAAAAACACTTAGCAGACTTACACAGAGCGAATCTTTCATATCAAAATATGGCAAATGTCTTAGCAGTTTAAAAGTATTTAAAGATAATGAAGGGATTCTTAGATTCAAGACCATACTGGTTAACAGACACGATAATTAATATTTTTGTATTCTAATGATATTACCTTCCTCATACCCAGTAGTAAGTATATCGTATGATCGTGAACGAACATAAAAAGAATTCTCATGCAGGCATCCAAACACTTCTTAATATTTTGAGGGAACAATTTTGGATTTTAAAAGCCAGAAAAATAATCCGGAATGTACTTTCAAAATGCGTAATTTGTCTTAGACATACAGCGCGTAGTTAAGATACACCCGCTGCTCCTCTACCAAAAGATCGAATCAAGGATGCTGCAATATTCAAGATAATAGATGTTGATTTGGCAGGCCCAGTTCACTTGTAGAGCTGTAATAAGGCTTGGATTTGAGTATTCACTTGTGCTGTTTACCGAACAATACATCTAGAGTTATTACCATCACTGTCTTCAGAAATCTTTGTACAAGAACTCGGACGTTTTATAGCTCGTCGTGGTCAACCTAACATAATTTGCTCAGATAATGGGAAAAGTTTTGTAGGTTCTTCAAATGATTTAAAATCAATCGAATGAAGTAAGGTCATACAATATTCCAGTCTGAATAGAATATAATGGAAGTTCATTCCCCCTTCTGCACCATGGTGGGGTGGTTTCTGGGAAAGGCTTGTAGGGATGATGAAACAAATTCTTCGGAAAGTTTTGGGAAAGGCTCTTCTCACATACGAAGAAATGAATACTGTCCTGTGTGATATAGAATAAATTATTAATTCTCGACCTTTGACTTATTTATCTGACTCAGATCATAAACTTCTTCCCTTGTCCCCATCCTTATTCTTCAATTATGTGTGTGAGATGGGAGTGGGCGATTGTGAAAGTGTAGATGAGAAATCACCCAAAAGAAGACTAATGTATCGACAAAAACTAATGAATGATTTGAGGAACAGATTCAGATTAGAATATTTGGGACTTTTAATTCAAAGACTTGAATCTAAGAAGGTTAAGGATCAGACAAGACTAGGAGACGTCGTTTTGATTGGGAGTGACAGTACTAAACGTGTAGACTGGCCATTAGGCCGTATCGTAGACATCATTCCTGGAACAGACAATGTTATTTGTCTTGTACGTTTAAAAACAGCTACTTATACATTGTTACGTCCGATTCAGAGAATATACCCATTAGAGGTATCATCGGATTGGGTCAAAGATACAAATATACAACAAAAGGGACTTCCTAAAACAAAGAATCATGACCTAAGAGAAGTAATGTCAAAAGAAAACACTCGGAGTGGTAGAAATGTAATAATTCCAAACAGATTAGACTTGTGAATTGTATTTATATTCCCAATTTTATGTAAAGTGGTTGAGTTGTTTTCCTACCAACTCAAGGTGGGAGGATGTCATGTATCAGAGAAATGAACTCTATTTTTGACAATTAGTAAATGTTTTCTTTTCTCCAAGCTTAATAATAATAAGTGTGTTGGACTGTTGTTCTTAAATGGCATGAAAAATAAAGTACTCAACTAAAGTTGTTTTTCCAACAAGATGGCTTTCTGGTAAACTTGTACTGTAAAATTCATTTTGTGGAATAAAACACAACATTTGGATATTTGCGTTTTAAAGGTTTCAGTGAAGATTCTAGCTATCTCTTTTCGTATGACGGGTTTCCATCCAAACCCACCTTTTTTTGCATATCGTCATTTATGAATGTTCCTAAAGTCCTGTGTTTTGCACCTAAGATACACAGCATACCGCATAGGCAATAGTGCGTTCATGTGTTTATTTTGTTGTGTTCCTTGAATTGTTGATGGTGCACATTCAATGTTACCTACATGTTTCTAGCTCACGATACCATTGTTTCAGGAACTCTATCGCTGTAGCTTCTTTTGTGATTTGAAAGAAAAATATGAGTTCTAGACTATTGCAACAAGAGGACCTTTTTTGTTAGACAGGTAACATTACTCCATAAACCATCTTCAGATGTTCGAAAATCCGGACGGTTTAAAAAGGTACATTCAATTAGAGGGTAGCCACCCCTGCTATTTTCATAAGGACGGAAGGTTTCAACCAGCATTCGCTGTTGGTTTTCAGATCCCAATAGAATTAAGCAGTGCTGAAAATATTGTAGTTTTATGTCAATTAGTTTCCGATATTTTCGTAAAATACTGTTTTAAAATTCGATGTTCAGAGGCACATTACTCCCTTAATATTGCGTTTAGGTGAAAAGTGGAAAATATGTTTTTTTTAATAGTTTTTCGTGGGGAACACGCAAGCGGAGTTTTTCACCCTATTTAAGAAACATGCTGTATAGCATTTTTTTTTTTTTTTGCTTCTAAAAAGTAGGATAATAGAAGCTAATTATTTGTATCGTAAGTAATATGTATTTAAAAGAGTTTACCAATACAATATATTTTATTGTAGTAATTTCAACTACAATTTCTACACGACTATTGCACGAATTTGATTTTGGATATTTGTATTTGTTTCAACTAATATATTTCCTGTATATCTGTGTATGAGTGTTAGTAAATGGAGAGAGTTATATGAACTACAAATTAATCTTCCAAGCTTATACAACTGCAAACATCATCGTAGTAGAGAATTTTATCAGTTTTACTATAAAATCAAGTATGGCACTAAGGCCGGGTTTATAAACTACGCAACAAACAAGAATGCTAGAAATGCAGCGCAACATATTACTTAGTCGGTTATAAACATCGCATGTGACACAATTCAACCAACACTACCACTCAAAATTTCGGATAGGCAACAGAAAGTTTCACTCGGTATTTTTCCAGAATAATTTAGTTTTGTCGCTCGTCTTTTTTTTTTTTTTTTTTTTTTTTCAAAATATTCGGTTGTTTCGGTATTTTGAAATTGTAACCAAATAAATATAAACACGGTGTGACTTATTTGAAGAGGCTTTCTAAGGCAATACCAAAAAATAATGTAATTAATTGATTGAATCGCAGCCTTCTAAAGACACTTTCTACTAGTTTCGATTATTTTCGCCAAACAAACTGTCGACATAGAAGGCGGTGAACGCAAGAAGTTGACAGTTGATGAACTCTTGCCTTACAGCCTTGCGTACTTGCGTTTGTTGCGTAATTTATAAACGGCTATAGATATATTTTGTGTGTTCAATTATTTGCGTTTTGCGTTCTTACGTAGTTCATAAACCCGGCCTAAGACTTCATAACTGTGATGTTAGACTTAGAAGCGTGCATGCTTACTTTGGAAGAATATCGCAGCCTTGTGCCATTAGCGAACCAAGGGAGAACCACAAACAGTTGAGAATGTTGAAGGAGTTCTGTAAGAGCTGTGGGTTGTGGTTGCAAGGATGAGGGCTCGTCCATTCATTGGGTGTCGCCCTGCAAGCGCATGCGCGACTACAGTACAAACTACACTACTGTAGTTGAAACTAACAACTAAACACTACACACTTCAAACTATGGGCCACTACAGTTAATTACTACTATCTTATCATTTCTAGTTAGCTTCTATACATACCTGAAAAAAGATTTCATACACACAATCAAATAAGCAAGGAAATAAAAAACAGGGGATTTGTACAATGACATGTAATAACATTTGGAGTCAGAATTTAAAAATAAAAATATTACTGTATATTTTATGTACAGTTAGGAAATGAAATGAAGATATTTAATGTTTCAGTCACTCACAGTTAATGTAATCCATTAACTTATAAAACCATACAGGTAAACATCTTCATGTGAAACTAATATAGTCAAACAAATAAGGCGCACAGACAGAGTCGAAAGACTTTCATATTGGCTGTGGAAATTGAGTAAATTGGAATATGTTTATGATATATACATTGCATGATTCAAATCTGTTTGCATTTCTGATGACAGATACTTTCGTAGAATTTATTCCTTAAAATCATGTAAGTGTTTAATTTGGACTGAAAATCTCGCCTCATTGATTACTCAGTCCAAATCATCTCAGAATAAGCTATTCGTTTCGCTATTGCCGGCAATACTTTTACGCAATGAGGATTCCTTACACATCCCTCGACTGTGACTTTAAACATGTGACCTTGTTTTATGTACATAGATTACTAGAAGGGCTGAACAAGGTGTGACAATAGAGGTGAGCTGTGTGTGTTGAACTACGCACATGAAGAGATATCTTAATTCTCTCAACACACACTTCTGAACACACACAGATGTGCTGCAATTAGTTAGTTCACATATTCTCTGCGCGAGGTGAAGATTTACTTTATAAACCGTGGTTCGCCATATTGATAATACTGTGAGTAGATAGATTTAGTTCCTTCTGGCACATGGAGCCGGTGGGTGGTGCCTGCCCGAGTATAGCACGCCCGCCATGTTGTGATGTCACGGCCCCGGCCACCATGATGGTTGACCTTGACCTTTAACCGTGACCTTTACCTTGACCTTGAGTGTCATATAACAAAATTTTCCTAAATTTCGAAAATTTGAAAAAAATTTCAAAAAATTCCTAAAAAAACCCTAAAAATTTTACCTCCATCTTGTTTCCGGACGCCATCTTGTTTCTGTCCGTCATCTTGGTGTTTCTTCTGAAAAATTTTCGATTTCGCACTCCATCCTAACCCCGCAAGTATTTAATAAATAAAATTTTAATAAAATTACTTTTATGTTAAAACTTTTCAATAAAAAACTTTTTAATAAAATTCTTTTTGAAAAAATCTATTTTAAAAACTTTTTATACAAAAGTTATTTAATTAAACCAACTACCAGCACATCTTACCCGGACGAGCTCCATCACTTTTTACATGTATATATTAATTTATCTTCCCTCCCCCTTCCACTACCCATTGCTTTATTTAATTGGCTGTTAGTCACATGATGAATTTCTCCCCTCCTCAACCCCTAATTGCCCTCTCACAAACACTCGTGTTGTGCCGTCAGTGTGTCGATGAAGCTCGTCCGGGTAAGATGTGCTGGTAGTTGGTTTAATTAAATAATTTTTGTATAAAAAGTTATTTTTAATATATTTTTATTAAAAGAATTGTATTAAAATGTTTTTTATTAAAAAAGTTTTAACATAAAATAAATTTTATTAAAATTAGTTATATTAAATACGTGCGGGTTTATGATGTAGTTCGAAATCGAAAAATTTTTGGAAGAAACACCAAGATGGCGGCCGGAAACAAGATGACGGCCGGAAACAAGATGGCGTCCGGAAACAAGATGGGGGTAATATTTTTTTCGGAATTGTTAGGAATTTTTTGAAATTTATGAGACTTAAGGTCAACGACAAGGTCATGGTTAAAGGTCAAGGTCATCCAACATGGCGGCCGGGGCCGTGACGTCACAACATGGCGGGGGCGCCACACTTGGGCGGGCGCCACCCACCGGCTCCATGTGCCAGAAGGAACAAAATCTATCTACTACTGTGGTTTTTACAAGTTTAACCGATTTTTAACAATACAGCTTCATTCAAATTCTTCCGATGTCGGGAAGAATCATTTTAAGGAACGTTATAGCGTCTATTTCGTTAACTGTCAAAGAACTCAGTACAATTCGTAACATAACCGCTGACAATACTAAAGTATGCAAAAGAAAAGTGTAACACACATGGCGGTGGGAATAATACAATATTAGTTTTGTCATTAACATAATCTCCACCTCTCACGTCTCTGCTCTCTCTCCCTCTCATATAAACACACGCATACGATCCAAAGTATATTAGAGCAATTATAGTGTTCACAATCTGATTGGAGCAAGTTTCAGGATCCTTGCACAACGCATCGTTTCTGCCGGCTTCGGTAACTTCGTGTAGCTTCGAACTGGTCGCGGCAGTTTCCGAACGCTCCCATACGATGATTCACGAGCAATCACAATGAATTATAGACTTCGGTTTTTGATCTGCTAAACGAGAAATAATTTTATTATTCTCATTTAATTTAAAATGAATTGTTATTTCAGAGCAACATTGCTTGTGTTATGTTACATCGTTGAAAGTGTTCGGAAGTCGTTTATATTCGTTCTGAAACAGTCCCTTTTCAACTATCATCGTACGCTTAGTTTTAAAATTATTGCAGTGTTCTACATTACCATAGCTCTTCCTTATTATTTCGTTTATTGTTTCTTACTATTTTTTTCTAAGCCTTCTGCTAGATAATATACAAAAAATATCGTACTCAAATTTAATTTATCATTTTTGTAGACCATTAAAGTATGTATTTAATTGTAATCATAGATAAATTACTTTGAAAACAATTCCACAGTTCATCGTTGATCTTAATGTGATGATTGCTTGAACTATATGTTTAATATTGTATACACACAGTGTCATCATAGCGTACTCTATGTACAATGCCATCAACGTAGGAACGAACGATTGTCTAGCGTACAACATACGACAATGAAAACCACACATTCAAGACAGTCAAGCCGATAAATAATAAATTGTCGGGTAACTCCATCTCTTGGTTTCCATCAATTTTGCAGTTTCTACAAGGCTTGTAATATTTACTTGAAAATATTTAACGCAATATCGTTTTACTTTTAAAAAAATTCCCTCAATTTATTGTAGACTTGATTTATTGAAATCCGTGTTAAAAAAGATAAAAAATAGGTAGTATATGACATTTAATACATATCTTTAACGTGACTTATTAATTTTTGTTTGTTTTCTGCTTCTTTTGGTAAACGTGTATAAATATTACTTTATATGCGCTTTAAGTGTGCTCAGTATATGCTGATGACTTTAGAAAATCGTATTTGTTTAATCTCGACGGGAAACTAAAGAAGAAAAACTACAGTTCTCACAATGCGACCCGACACATTCATTGGAGTCTATACTACATTTGTCTACTTACTGTAGCTTTATGAATGTAACATTTGCCAAGTATCAATGTGCATATGTGATTGTAATTAATTTCATTAATACTTGAGTCTGTCAACTAACAGCTAATGTAGGCTACTTTGAAGCAGTAAATGTAAGGCATATACAACTGATGTATTCTAAAGCAGCTAATGTAAAGCTAAACAGCTGATGTATTCTAAAGCAGTAGCTATAAAACATAAATATACTTAATGAAACAATGGTTGTATCTGCAGGTTCACCTGGCGAGTACAAAGAGAAATACAGACACTCCTAGGAAGACAGTGGCCATGTAGATCCACACGTCGAATGAGAAGGGCTTGAGGAATGAGAACAATTCTGGCTCAGGTTTCTTGGGCTTCGTGTAAAGAATGCTAATGCCTGAAACACATCACATCCTCGCTTAAGCACACGCAACAAACTCTGCTTATAAATACACTGTCAAGCACTGTCTACAATAAAACGTACTAGAATATTTCATAAGTGTTAATTTTTTACAATAAGTGTATCACTGTTCATACAGTAGCTACAAAAGAGAATAATTTCCTTTTTAAGTATTTCGTATTTTCACATTTCTTATTAAGGCTGCTTTTTAAATACTTAAAATAAATCTTTTACGAAACCGAAAATAAATGAACTTAAACTTAGCGTAAATTGAAGAGTCTGAAATGTAGTGATTTATGTTAAATTTCCTTCTTAATTAACCTCTAATATATGATTACATTCTTGAGGTTTTTAATAAATTTTACCTTTACATTTAAACAGGAATCCACGCGAATATATAATCACCTGTTTGAAATCATCCAAGGACCCTTTGTTTTCATTGCCAACTATTTTGAGAAAACCGCCGCGAATTCATATTTTTAGGGAATACTGAAAATATGGAATATTAAATAACATTTTTATAATTTTATGCATTTATTTGGTTGTTTCTATGCATGTTGAAAATACGATTATTTAACATAATGTTAATGCTAAAAATAATTTTTTTTATTAAATAAAATTGCTTTGTAAGAAAAAGTAAATATAAATTAAGTTTAATAAAATGTGGAAATAATATCCCTACTAATATTGTAAATACGAATGTGATTTTTTTTGTTTGTTACGTTTTCACGCCTATGCCACTGAACCAATTTTTATGAAAATGGGTACAGAAATATATTGTACTTTGGAAAAGGCTACGCTACTTGTTATCGTGAATATAAAACTTGAATAAGGTGAAAAAAGAATTGAAAGTTTGTATAGATCTACCAGCTGATTCCCGCAACAATGAAAACTCCCACAACATTGTAAAACTACGCAATAATGAAAATGTTCGCACCAATAGTCTTGCAACAGTGAAGTCTTGCAACAAAGAAATTTCCCACAACAATGAAAATTCCCACAACCATAAAAATTTTCATAACAATGGAATTTCCCGCAACAATGAAAATTAGTACAAATAGATCTTTTAACAGGGATAAAATTTTTGCGCCATCTATTCCTTGATAACTTCACTAGAAGACGCTGCAATCGTAGGGCCACAGGTTCCAGGAAAATAATGTGTGTCGAAGGCCAGACTTAGAAGGTGTCAACGCACGAGCGACAGTGAGGGAACCGAGGCGTACTATGTCAACTTCCCAAGTGTTTCACATGTGGCGTATTTTCGAGTGCAAAATTATAAGCGAGCAAAGCCGCGGGTAAACGCTATCTAACTAATAATATACTGTAAATGAGAATGTGAGTTTGTTTGTTTGTTTGTTACGCTTTCACGCTTAAACAATTCAACAGATTATCATGAAATTTCGTACACACGTCGTCAGTAGTACAGAAAAGGTAATAGGTCAACTTTTATCAAGAAAAACTTTATTGTTTCCGAAGGACAAAAAATGTATCTACTGTAATTAACTAACTTTACTAAATTAACTAATAAATGTAACTAATTAACTAATAAATAATTAATAACTAATTTAACTATTAACTATCTAACTAATATTGCAAATGAGAATGTGAGTTTGTTTTCATCCGACATATTAACTCGAGTCTCCAGACATGAGTAAAAGACTTAAGGAAATTTAAATTAGCATTTCCAAATTACTAACTAAATACCATATATCATTATATTAATCACATTAAACGCCATCTAGCAGTCCAATAAGTACATAAAAAAAAGTACCAGTCCAATGCTCTAATACCGGGGGTTAGCTCACTATTCAGTTGAGTTTAGTATCAACTATTTTAAGCCGTAATTTTTTTAAAAATAACTTGATAAATGAGCGCTAAATCAGCAAAACACAATTTTAAAATTTTAGTTATTTTTATGATTATCTATTTTATTTTAATTCTAATTTTTTTTCAGTTTTACTTTTCTTTCCATTTTTTTGCCTCCACTAAGCAATAGTTAATCTGTTTTAACTTTTAAGGTTAGGTATCTACTTCTGTTTATTTTTTAATTGCATATTTTTAACACTATTTTTTCGAAATGCCTTGCAAACTTAATTGCAATCTATATAAGAATACATCATGGGCCCGGGCAGCAAACATTGCTCGATCCCAAGAATATTCCGTTCATGCAGAACTACAAAGACACGAACAAGCGAGGCGATAATCTGCTCTGAGAGCTGATAAAGCAACTTTTCAAACACAAGAAAGGTTAGAGGGCCAAGCCTCCAGTCAAGCTTCAATGAGAGCAGCTGAGGTGCCACTTCAAACACGGATCCGTTTAGATGAGCCAGCTGAACGCCAAGCTACTTTAAGAGCTTCTGAAACGCCTCTTTAAACTCAACTACATTTGGGCAGACAAGCTGAACAGCAGGAAGTCATTAGATCGAGAAAATTACAGAGCAATTGCAAGCGAGGAGAAACGTTCATGCACAAATGCAAACCGAACGGCGACGAAATTTTATGCGTAACAATTGGTCCGTTATTTAAAGATTCTGGACTTCAGTACGATTCTTCACTTGATTACCATATTCATTATTTAATTGTTATCGGTTCGATGAGTAGAATGTGCCAGTTCTGCGATGCTTAAAACGGAAACATGAGATTGTAATAGTGTGCTGTTCAAATGGTAAAGTTCGGTTTCTTTACTTGGTGAACCAGAAGAGATTTAAGCTCTATATTCATATGATACAAATGAATAAAACCGTTTTTCAAATAAAATCATAAATTATAACTCTTGCTTTCAAATTACATCTTTTGGAGTAGACAGAGTGATAAGAATGCCCGGGTTTTCGCCAACTTTTACTGCACAAGGCCCAGATGTATCATCGAGTTGGTTCACTTTCCCGCAGATGATGTACAGCATACTTTTGTGCAAGTCTATTTCACGGGTGATTATGGAGAAAATAAAGTAAGCCGTCATTGTCAGTATACTGAAGAAGTCGAAAGAGATACAGTATTGAAAATTCAAAGAATGTTACATAACCACAACGGTTTGTTAAGTACCTTCAAAATTGCAATAGAACACTGGGTCTCAAGACGACTATAAAGTCATCATCCACGCTGATCAAACTCCACGTGACGAACATGAGAGGCGTTGTAATGCACTGACAATTACTGGAGTTGCTGCCTTGGTTACAAGCGATCCATGTTCTTCACGAGACATAGGGTTACGATTTGAAGATAATACGCTGACACGCATAGTCGATACTCATAAATGTTATGATGCTCTGCAGTTCCCATTATGTTTAGTAAAAGACAGCCGGGATACCAATTCATTATTCCACTCATTAATCCAACTATAAAACAGCCTGTTACCTGTAAAAATGTTTCCTGCATAGATTTTTACGCCAATCACATGATGTTTCGAGAGCACGACTTTAACCTCTTCCTGCGGTCAAGGTAGCTCTTTCATCAATTCTTAGTAGTAATATACGTTACAGTAGAGAACGAACGTCTTCGTTACGTTTCTATAAACCAGACAAAACTACGAGCTGAAAATTACATTCACCTTCAAGATGCGATCAGCACAGATGATAATATTAGCCCTAATGATTTGGGCAAGATGGTTATCCTTCCCTCTACATTTGTGAACAGCCCACGCAATCTGCAAGAATACACTCAAGACGCTATCGCCCATGTACGCACTTACGGCAGGCCTGACTTATTTGTAACTTTTACCTGCAATCCTTCATGGATGGAAGCAACCGATGAGCTTATGCTCGGACAAAGATCCACTGGTCGACGTTACATATTTACCTGCGTGTTTCGTTTAGATTAAATATTGTAACAAAAGGAAAAGTACTTGGTGACGTCCAGTGCCACATGTACGCCATTAAACAGCAGAAACAAGGTCTGCACACGTTCACATTCTTGTTTGGTTAAAAGAAAAGCTACGATCCAACCGAATTAATAATGTAATAAGCGCTGAAATTCCGGATACAGAACTAGATAAGAATTGACCCGACACCGTAATCAGAAACCTGGTTCATCGTCATTGTGGAGCTCGCAATCCAGCATCGCCATGAATGAAAAATGGAAAGTGTACGAAAAAATTCCACCGAGAGCTGCTAAAGGAAACGTAGCACAATGATACCGGTTTCCCTTTATACAGACGAAGAGCACCCGAATATGGTGGTAGAAGAATTACGATTCAGACTCGCAGTGGGGCAATCGAGATTTTCGATAATAGTTGGGTTGTGCCTTATTCACGCATTCTATGTTAATTATTTAATGCCTACATTAATGTTGAAGCCTGCAACTCTGTCCGTGCCATTTATTATACCTGCAAATACTGTACATCAATAAAGGAAGTGACCAGGCGATCTTCAATAGGCGTAAAGAAGGTGTGGTTCAGCCTCTTCGTGAAATACAAACCTCTCAAGCAGAGCGATATGTCAGCAGTAATGAAGTAGCGTGCCGGCTCCTTTACATGGAAGATATCCGACTGTTACACATCTTGCCGTGCATTTTGTAAACGAACAGCGTGTTTTTTTATGAGAGTAATTTTCAAGAAAGGATTTCATCTCCTCCTAAAACACCACTAACCGCTTTATTCCAGTTTTGTCAGACAGATGCTTATGCAAAAACAGTATTGAATTCCGAACTTCCCAGTTATTGTACATGGAACACCTTCAAGGTACGCCTGTTGATGATTGGCCAGGGGTTGAATCATCGAAACGCTCTTTGTCGGGTACATGCCGTACATATAACGAATTTTGAATGCTCTTGCCTGTGCACGTTATTGCGTTATGTTCGAGCTCCAACTAGCTTCAGAGACCTTAAACAGGCAATGATCAGAAATGTCTAAATTATAGAGAAGCATGTGAAGCTCGGAGTTTGTTAGAAAACGATAACCATTGGAACAAAACTATGGAGGAAGCCGTTCAATGCCGATCACCAGATAAAATCAGGCAACTTTACGTAACACTTATATCGTATTGCGGTCTTTATAAACCTCCAAGCCTTTAGGGTAAGTACAAAGAGAACATGGCAGAATATATTCTGCGGCGACTGCAGCAGGTACATGCAGATATGACTTTCACTGAACACATCTACAACGAAGTGCTAATAATAATTGAAAACTTTGTTTTGACAATGGAGGGAAAGAAGCTACATTGATTTGGAATGCTTAGTCCGCGACGATCGGACGGAAATGACATTAATGATGAAATTGCTCGAGAATTAGACTAAAATTTCATAGTGTTGCAACAAGTGACGTAACTGGTCCCTCAGTTACTTCCAGAACAAATTAACGTCTTCTATCAGGTGTTACATAAAGTAGAATCCGGGAACGGTGCACTCTTCTTTCTCGACGCCCCTGGAGGAACCGTGAAATCGTTTTCGCTAAACTTATTATTAATATCCGTCAGAAAAGACGAGAAGATAGCAGTTGCTGTGGCTTCTTGCGGCATAACCGCTACACTATTGAACGGCGACCGTACTGCACATTCTGTTTTGAATTGCCGTTGAACCTTGCACACGAAGATTCTCCCATCTGCAATGTCAGCAGAAATAGCTCGCGAGGCAGGATGCTACGACAGTGTAAGCTTGTAGTGTGGGACGAAAGTACGACGTCTCACATGAAAGCTATAGAAGGGTTAATCCGAACTCTTCGGGATTTGCGCGACAGTACAGATATTATGGGAGGAATGGTAGTTTTATTGGTTGGTGATTCTCGACAAACACTCCCGGTAATTAGACGGGTACACCTACAGATGAAATAAGAGCCTGTCTCAAATCTTCAAGCTTATGGGCGAAAGTTGAAAAATTCAGTCTTGAGACGAATATGAGAGTGCGTCTCCATAATGATGTAGATTATGTACATTATGCAGAGAAGCTATGCGAAATTGGCGATGGATGTTCGGACAAAGATGCTGAAGGTTGTGTATTACTTCCAAGAGAATTTTGTAATTTAGTAGAAAACTATGTGGAACTCATTGCTAAAATTTACCCGGATTTGCATCAAAATTTAAAAAGTAATCAATAGTTAAGCGCAAGAGCAATACTGGCGCCAAAAAATGATATCATAAACAAAATCAACACTGATATTTTGAAAGAAGTGCAGGGAAAAATAAAAGAGTATTAGTCAATAGATACAATTATGGATACAGAACAAAGTACTTTATACCCCGCAGAGTACTTAGATTCACTTTAGATATCGGCCGTACCCTCACATAAACTCCAATTGAAACTAAATGTACCAGGTATGCTTATGCGTAATATAGCTGCACCTCGACCAGTAATGGAACGAGGCTTCGGATCACACAATTGTGACAGAATATACTTGGTGGTACAACTTAAAAGGTGTAGGAAAATGGGAAAGTGTTATAATACCTTGAATCCTAATAATTCCTACTGACCTACCATTTTAATTCAAAAGACTTCAGTTTTCAATCAAGCTTAGTTTTGCTGTTACCATTAACGAAGCCCGAGGGCAAACATTACAAGTAGCAGGGGTGCATCTGGAAAAGTCATGCTTTCCCCACGGCCAACGATATGTAGTCTGTTCATGTGTGTCCAAGGCTCGGAAAATGTATGTATTTGCGCCGAATGGAAGAACATAATGTAACATAGTATACAGTAGGAGCCTTGATGAATACTCTTATTTGTGCTCTTCTGAAGAAGAATTTGCTCAACATTTTGTTACTAATTTAAACTTTTAAAACAGTAGAATTTAAATTATTAATTTTTGTGATGAAATATATTATTAAAGCATATTTTCCAGTTTTTAATACTAAATAAATTTTTTTAATTTTACATTTCTTAAATGCTTATGATTCTGGTCAGATAATAAGAAAAGCAATTATCAAATTACTTTTTTTTCAGTGATCTTTGACACTTATTTAAGGACATCAACGCGAGCGAAGCTGCGGATATAAGCTAATAAATCCTCTGATATGAAACTATAAGAACTACCAATTTTTAAGTACTAATATAAATAAAAATTTTACGAAGAACTGAATAAAAAGTCAAATCAAATTTTCAAACTGTATATGTAAACAAATATGATTAACATCGGAAATTTTTTTCTCAGTTATGTCAAACCAAAAAACGTGTCCGTATTTAGGAGCACGAACAAAACATGCAAAGGTTAAGCCAGCCTACTAATTAGTAGGCTACATATATACTAAAGTTTATGAAATGAAATTTTGAAAATATGCTTCCTGAGAAATGGCGTTTTATCCTGAAAGTAGAATATTGGCCGCAATTTTAAAAACATGAACATACGATGAACGAAATGCACAACAAACCACCCGACTCAGTAGTACATATGTATCAAGATTAATGAACTTCGGCAAAATATTTCCCCAAATATGTCATATTATGCAAACAATTACGAAATTGTCGGCTTTATGAAAAAATTAACACATTATAAACTAATTACACAAAAGTAAATTCAGCACTGTATTTAGTATGTGCACCAAGATTGAAAAGATCCCTGAAATATTTATTATCTGTCATATTACGCCAAAAATACAATATGGTTAACGTTTTTAAACAATGGACACAGAATGAATGAAATAGACAAAAGTCAAATCAACTGCGTATGTAGTGTATGTGCACCACATTTGATGATTTTCAAAAAATATATTCTAAGGTATGTAATTCCATGCTAATAATATGAAAATGACCGCCATTTTGATAATACGATGATTGAAATACATAAAATAAAACGTCAGCTTTTATGAGTACCAAGTTTGGTGAAATTCTGAAAAGTTTTTTAAAAATATGTTATACCATACTAAAAATACGAAAAATGTGCGCCATTTTGAAAATATTAATACAGGATGAATGCAATACTCAAAAGTATTGTCAGATTTGTATGCAGTATATACGTGTACCAAGTTGTATGAAATTTTGAAAAATATTCCTTTAGATATGGAATAATATGCTAAAATTATATAAATGACCGCCATTATGAAAATATGCACACATAATGAACAAAATACAAAAAGTCAAGTCAACTTCGTGTGTATTATACGTGTATCAAGAAAATGTTAAAATGGCCGCCATTTTGTAAATATGATTATGGCGTAAACAAATATAAAAAAGTGAAATCGGATTACAGAGGGCTATGTGATTACAAAGTTAGATAAAATTAGGTCCACTGGTTCAAAAGATTTAAGAGGGATTTATACACACACAAAGGCACAGAGAGAGAGAGAGAGAGAGAGAGGAAGATGATTTGATAGCCCTAAATAGGCTAAAAACCCATACTGCTGATCAGTTTTATAACTAAGTTCAGTGTAGTGACATAGGCCAGTCGTGAAAGCAGAAAATTATCATCAAATAAAAAAAATCATACATTGCTGGAAGCAGTTGTAGCTCTCCATCGTTCATCAAGTTTTCTCATTAGAGAAAGGGGAGCTTTGAACACCTTAAAAAATTTTAGCGAAAAATTTATAAAATAATATATCATATTTCCACCAGTTGCTCGTTTCCAGTGAACTTAATAAAAAATACTAGAGAACTTTTCGACACAAAAATTCATTTTCGTTTGTCACTTGTTCAAAGAATTTTTATATTAGCTTAACGGTTTTTGTTAGACGCTGATAATGTGAAAGATTGTTACCTAAGTATCAACACATTATTTTTTATATAATTAAAACTTTTAAAACATATTTTTAAATGGTTGATGTAACCTTTAGATGCAAGTGTGTTACAAGAAGTTACGCATCAGCAGAGAGTTCACACGACCGACATTCCAGTGCTCTGAGAGCCGCTCTTGTTTCGTCATGTTCTGTGCTGCGCTGAAGATTTTACATTTATACTGCTCTTACGATATAATTATGTTTTATTACTAAACGAGGGCATATATCGAAAGAAACTGTTGATCAGTTTTGTTACAAATCGTTTTACTATTTAGCCTGAATTTTTAAACTGCATAATTAACTGAAATCATTGTGTATTTTGTCTTCAAATATTAGTTATAATACTATACACAGTGTTTAAGAAAACTGTGCAACAGTTATTCGAAATCTGCTCTCGTTTAAGATTCAAATAATAACGGTCGTAAAAGCAGTAGAAGTTATGGATAATGACCTTAATAAAGGTTATAACCGAACCGCACCCGGATGTCTGGAGTCTACGACGGCAGTTAGTCTGACAGCCCTCACAAACTTTGGCTAGGATACACTCGTATATGATGAGTATTTGCCTTGAGTTGGCCGTGAGATATTTCCGACAATGCTCCCGATGTAAACAGCTGTTATGTTCGTGGTTCCATCACTGGTTCTCACTGCATAAGGCAACACAAATCTCACGTTTTACGTTGTTTCGTTCACGCAGCATGTGACTTACAGGCATGCATCAAATAATACGCTTATTATTTAGAACCTTATTTATTGTCTACCAGAGAAACTATATATACTCTCTCTCTCTCTCTCTCTCTCTCTCTCTCTCTCTCTCTCTCTCTCTCTCTCTCTCTCTCTCTCTACCATCTATCTCTCCCTGAAGGTACCTCGAAGCGAGTAGAATTCAAATCTACGCTCTAATTTTTGCCACAGAAATTTTGCAAGGCGCTATTTTCGGACAAATGTACACAAGGAAATAATGTTCCCTTTTTGTGTTATCTACCATCGATGTGATTTGCAGCAACAAATTCCTGTACTTTCTACACACAATTTGTATACAAAAAACACCGAAAAACTATTGCTAGTGAGTCTTCTACAAATAAAGTAGTTAATGTTTATTGCACTTTGTATGTAACACTGGTATTAAAGATTTAATAGGCCAAATTCTACCAGAATATTTATGGTTATTTAGATTTTGACAGGCCATATCTTTTAAACGTATAAACAATTACTAAAAATCACTCACCTGTTGTTAGGAATGGAACTGTGAAGTCAACTGCTTGTCCTCGTTCGAACGTGATGGTAAAATCACATATCCCGAGATCAGCTCTCTGAAAAAAAAATAATAATTTCACATTTTGTACTGTCTTAGTATAGAATGTTTCCAAGTGCTGAACGCACATGAAGCTTGTAAGTGATGACTTTACCTCACATTAGGGTAGGCATGTTTTGTATATAAAAGGAGCAATAACATGACAATTCATTTATCAATACACGGTGCCACAGTAATATCCACCCACATTCAGCAGATTACGACATCAGCGTTAGTGCGTTCATTTAAAATAAAGTAAAGTATTGGTGTTTAAGCGCAAGTACGTTAAAGAGGCATTTAAGTAATTGTGTTTCATAGTCGTTAAAAGAAATCCTCACAATCTATGGCCACATTAGCGTCAATACATACATAACTTCTCCTGAACTATAAGTTCCATCGTACACTCCAGTTCCCTCCTGCTCTTCCTCTCGTATATCCCCCGACTGGCTATGAACGTCAGGAGAAGAAGCGATTATCTAGACCAGCACTTCACACTTGCAGACCTCACACCTAGATGCCACCACGATCATCACGATATTCTACTTTAAGTTATGGAATAACTACATTTTACTTAACTTAATCATAGTAGTACATATAGGCTATTATTAAATGTTTTGCAACTTTCCATCAAACGTGGTACACATATAGGCTACTACACACAAAGTTGACTTGACTTTTATTAATTTGGTTCATTCTGTGTTCATATTGTTTAAAAAAATAAAACCATAGTAAATAATTTCACGAGTAATGTTATTGGCAATTTATTCTGCATAGGATAAAAAATGGGAGTGGATGGCCAGTATAGTCAAACGCCTGATTAAGAATACTTTACTAAAATTTGAAGGATATACATATTTTGTCATGTTTAAATAGTAAATAAAATAAGGCACGTGTGTCAGGAAAGTGTGTGCGGATATTGTAACGAATGATCTTTGAAGGCCAGGCCACAGCTAAAACACAGAACCTGAAATGGGCTTTCGATCAATTATCGATGTTTGTCGAACCTTTCAGTATGTAGAGTTGCTTTTCGCTTCAAAATTATGCTTAATTTAATTATCAACAAGAAATTTTAAGATTTATTAAAAATCATTTTCTTAACTAGTAAAAACGGGATAAATTTGTATTTTTATTAATCATATATACAGCCATTACATAATCGACTATCACATAAATTTTTATTTCAAGTGGCTACGCACACAGATGTCTAATATAGGACGTTTCAAACTCGATCTCATGGTAGTGAAAAAACGTGAAAAATATTTTCGATTCTTCATCCAAATCTATCAAATCAGTGGAGATGTCGAAGTTCTTTTTGCATCAGAGTGATCTTACCATAAATATAGAAAATATTGTTCTATTATATTCTCCATACTCAACCCCAACAAGGGGGAAAAAGCAAAATATGTTTTTGATTCATAAACGATACATTTGTCTAACCTGAACTTTATATACGAACGCGATTTTTGCTTAATATTAAAGAGTATTTATATTCATAAATTTTATTTTATAGATTTATTGAAATTCAATACCTAAGGGGGTGAAAAAGTGAAAAAGTATGAAATAAAGTGAAATGTTTTCAATGAATCGTCGATATAACTCTAACACAGCTGGCTATAGTTGTGACATACATAAAATAGCATTAACTGTGATAAAAGTTTTTTTTCTTTAATTTGCACCCCAGTAATGTGAAAACATATAGAAAGTGTCCATTGAAAGAACTGTGCAATGCGAGTGCATGCCTCGATTTGGTTGCTTGGACACACTCCACTGCGAAATAAATGACTGTCTAATAAATCTAAAAATATAGGAAGAAGAATAAATAATCAAAGTATGTTTTAATCAACATGAAAACCAAAGTACGAAAAATTACTTTGCGATACTAACAATCATATACCAAAGTTCAAGACAAGAACATGTCTCAAACCAAATATGTAAAATGGAAAACAGCCTTCAAAGGTCTCACACAGAAAAACCAACATGCAATATCCTAGAGGTAAAGAGAAGGAGAGAGAGGGAGAGCGAGCACGAGAGAGAGGGAGAGAGAGCACGAGAAAGAGGGAGAGAGAGCACGAGAAAAGGGGATAGCGATTATGAAAAAGAGGGAGAGAGAGTAAGAGAGAGGGCGAGAGAGAGGGAGGGTTAGAGGGAGGGAGAGAGGGTGTGAGACAGGGAGTGAGAGAGAGAAAAAAACACAACGTACATAAAACACTTATACGAAAGGGGAAAATATTTAAATATCAGGAATATAACATATAAAAATATTGAACACAAAACCAATTAACCATTCCTTCTACACATTAGCAATAAAATAAATATTATCAAGCATTTTCCGGGTGAAACTTACATATACGAAAGTAACAGCATAAATGTTATGAAACTAAACAAAAATAGAGAACTTAACTCACAGAACAGGTACAGGACAAACATATACATTTAATGAAGTCTAGCACGTGTAAGAGCTAAAACATGATAAAAAATACTTAACATGTATAAATTGGTTAAGAAAAATAATATTGGTCACACAAACAAAGGAAAAAAGTATTAGGTTAAAGAAAGAACTGAGAAAAGGTTAGATAAGTAACACGGTAGGTGGTCAGGTTAGGTCAAGTTATGATTTCAGCATTAAAAACATATTAAATAAAGGGCTTAGCCGTAACATAAATTCTAGCAAGCCCTAACAAATCATAGCAAGAATAACATATTATAAGAATAAGAAGACATACATTACTAGAGGAAAAATAATACTACCCTACACTACTTATAAACAGCTTACAGAAAAAAATTTATATATATTCTAAGACCTACACGAGTGGAACATATTCAATGCCTTACGAGACTGCAACATACTAGAAGAATTCCTTGCAGTGTACTATGATACATTACAGAAGAAAGGGTCCTAAAAACGAGAAATTTTATTAGTGTAGAAATTAATTAAGCCTTGCAAAAAATGTGTTGAAATATCGTGGTGTCTACCGAGAGCGTAGTAAGAGCCAGGTGATGGGATTTAATAAAAAATAATAATTATATACAATTTCGGGTGAATCAACATTTGAGCTATACAGAAACCATGATGTAGGTTCTGGGAACATCGAACTCAGAATTGGTAAGGTTAGTTCCCTTGTACCTTTAAAATACTACTTTATGGGCTAGCGCACCTAGCAGTGAGACTAGGAAACAGAGACGGACTAAACCAGTGGTACATACACACCAATGCTATCTAGCAGACGACACTGGAACCAAGACGATAGGTATAGCTACTAGCTCTCCTGGTGGATAGACTCATCATCAAAGTTTCAATAATCTACGCTATCTTGGAGACGATCAGTAACTACTGGCAGCCCTACCTAGAGGTCAACTATATAAGTAATACAAAAACAAGATGGAGGGTGGAACCAATGAGGGTAGCTAGGTTTCAAGAGAACGGATATTAACCAAGATGGTGGGTAAACCATATACTAATATATACGAGACACATACTGAACAGATCTGGTGATCCGGCTCCAAGGCTCTTGCAATAGAATCGGCTGGACTACACTAAATTAAACTAATTTTTAAACACGCGCGTTGTTTAAATTATCGAAACGCGGGAAACGTGAGTATGTTTTCTTGATCACATAAGATATCTACACTAACCACGCTTCTGAAAATCACCAATCTCAATACATATGTTTGATACAAACATATTTTGTGTGTATCATATTCAGTTTTAAACACATGATAAATCAGGATACATTATATTACTATAAAGCGGAGAAGATCATGAAAAATTAAAAATGTAATTTCAATGTTTTCGTGAAATGAATTATGGTTAAAAATTGACTTCAAAATGTTTCTTCAGTTGATAAAATAAACTACTTGATCTGTAATTGTTTTGACACTATTCAGAGTGTTATTTGGCTTTACATTTTAAGAAATGACACGTTCAGGTTGCTTTCAGGTTAACATAGCAAACATTGTAGTTCACTACACAGTAAAATTTGAAAACTTATTTTCGATGTGTAATAATCTATCGCCATGTTAACTAAACACTCTGTCCCGCATGACGAAGAAGGAAGTTTGACGACTCAGTGTTTGTAGTAATGAACGTCCTCTAGTTTCCAAGAGTTCTTCTCATGAATACATTATATTTTTCTATAACAATTGAGCCGACTCTAAGACAGGGGCGTCATTCAAAGCTACAGGGGGGGGCAATTCCCCCCCCCCCTGGATTTATAATATTATGTATATAAATACATTTTTTTGTATTTTAAATTTAAATAATGCTAACTTAAGTACATTAAACTGAAGCTATATTATTAAAGTATCTAATTTATACATGCTTAGTTAATAAAAAAAGATGCGACAAGGTCACTGTCGCCGGATAACAAAATCTTCCCCCCCCCCCCTAGAAAAACCAGAAATGACGCCCCTGCTCTAAGTAAATTTAATTTTAAAACCTTTATTGTTTAATACATTCCAGTTATTGTAGGTTCACTATTATAAAAGATAGCATCGCATGAACAAACAAAGATATATTTTCGTATGTTCATATCTACATGATCACTGTGATTTTTCTTTTTGGTATATTTGCACCCACATGGAGGAAAGTAGTATTATTAGTTGAACTTGTAACTACTCGATATATGAAAAAAAAAAATATGAAGAGCGGCAGTAGTAGGAAATGGAGGCTTCTAGGGCAACTGGCACCTGACTGAGGCTCCGAGGCTGTGCTGACGTCACAAGATGGCGACCGTCACATGATATCACTTCCGCCATCTTGTATGATATAAAATCCGCCATATTTGATGACGTCACGACCACAGTGTTGTTTTTATTCTTGAATTTTGGTTTTTGCTTTCTGAATTTTTATTTTTTAATTGCCACTTGTTTTTCCGCTCTTCGCCTGCTACGCAGCCGCCATGTTTGATTACATACTCTGCTTGTGACATCACATCTTTTTCGACTGTCAATTGTTTTTCCTGCTCGTAATCTGACCTCATGATTCCATCGACGGCAGGCAGGCAGCGCTGGTGTCGCATTTTGTTTTCTCTGTTGTCTGCTAGGCGGCGCTTGTGTCGCCATGATTGTTTACGCAGTCGTCTGCTAGGGTTCGTTAGTGTCGCTGTGGCTGTTACGGGCGAAGTTGTTTGTGTTTGTGTATCGGGTAATGGTCCTTATGATATAATTTTTTTATCAATTAAAATTTTTTTCCTGGATGTGGGATTCGATATTGCAACCAATGACTTGCATCCTAGTCGACTGAGCTACAGATGCATTATTACAGGAGATGTTTTAAATGTGGTATATATAAAAATAACTTTTTGTAGTAGATACATGATCAGTTTTAATTTAGTATGCAAATACGATTTCATATATTTTCATTTCTTATAGTATACACTTCTTAATACACTTTTATATAAAATTTTTGTTCCATTAATGAGTATTCCTTTTGGCATAGTTACTTAATAATCATTTATATAAATTATACCTTATAGCATAGATGACGCAATATGATTGTTATATTTTTTTTCCTAAAGCATACTTATATCTTAAAACATAGTTATTTATGTATATATAGTAAGTTTATAAAAATTTAATAGATTTTCATGCATGCACGTGTGTAGTGTTTATTGAGACCTAGTTCTATTTTTAAGCATAGACACGACCTCTGCCAGTTTGTAAGCACAGTTCTTGATTATTTTCAAATTATTTGACATATGTCCAAGAAATAGAAAATTCAGATACTTATTTAGACACAGAATAAGTTGCTATGACTAGATATGCACTTTGTCAGTTTTAAAGCACAGTTCTCTATTATTTTCAAACAATTTGTCATATATCTATGAAAATCAAAATGAAAATCAATATTAAGTTCCAGAATTTGTTGATATGACTAAACACACACTCTTTCAGTTTGCAAACAAAGTTCTCGATTATTTTCTAACAATTTGGCATATGTCTATGAAATTTAAAGTGTAGACACGTATTTAGATATAGACATAGTATAGGGTTGTGTGTGGGGGTTGTGTGTGGGGGTTGTGTGTG
>PNEQ01094793.1:0-14375 GCA_003012365.1 Medauroidea extradentata
GACTTCAGTGTGCCTCCACTCACCTGATGAAGCAGATGTAGTCTGCGAAACGTTGTGACCGCGCGTCCGCGGAGAAATGTGTTCGTCCTATGTGTGTGTGTTTCTATCTGCAAGTACCATCCTGTGAGTACTTGTGCACAACTCTTTCTGTTTTATTTGTAATTAGTAGCCTAGCGGCCTTTCCCGCCATTGTCCTATCTATAGAATGAGCTAGACAAAGTGTCATTAAAGAGCTTTGCTTTCTACATACACATTGGGCCTAACACAGGTGTTCTGTCTGCTCGTTTTTCATTGAACCAACAAAGCAAAGCAACGTATAAATCTCAGTGTGTTGAAATTTAGAATGTCTTCCTTTTCGAAGGACCTGCATATTTTTTTAAAGCATAATCTAGGTGTTTTCTTTAATGAGTTTTATGTTGCAAACAGTTTGCACACCGACGGTGTAATGAATAACAAGTTCTTTATCTACTCTGTCTATTAACTGCAGCTTCTGTTCAGTTGTCAGGATCATCTCTTTACGTTACGTGCCATTTAATCTGTGGTGTTATAATCTGGGCTAATATTAGCAGAGCCGATGTGAATGTCATCTTAAGAGTGAAATTATGGCAAATTTGTACAAATGAACAGGATGTCTTGTAATGGCACTGTCCCAATTTTTATTATTCCAGCACTGGTGTTTAAAAATTCACAATCCAATAAGCAGTCAAAAACTACATTAAAAATAATCAGAAAAACATAATTCAGCAATGAGACATTAACCCTGGACTCTATACCAGCAGTATTATACATTAATATACTCACTTTTAAATTCAGCATACTTCTTTGGGTCAAACTCGCCTGCCTTCTCACAAAGTTTGAATTCTCCAATTACAGACTTTACTTGTGGTTGATTTATCAGTGTAGTAAACCATCGATTGACATTTTGGTATGGTTTCCTGCAACAAAGATATCCTAAAAACACTCTCAATATATTGAAAAACACTATCCCATCAACTTCTTCCAGACTTCAGAATACTTTTACATTACATATCACACAGAGTCATAAGAGGTGTCAGATATAAGTATCATCATGAAACAATATTACCCACTTAATACAGTAAAACCTCTATCCATCGTTTTTCAAGGGACCAATGAGAAAAAAAAGATGCAGGCAAGAAAATGAAACATGCAGAAAACACACAACCCCCACCCCCCTCAAATTAAAAAAAAAAAAAAAAAAACTAAAAACAATAACCTCAAAAATTATTTTCAATATGCCCATGACATGAAAATTTGCACTTCAAATATGCGTGTATCGAATATGGTCATAGCTCATTTGTATTACCGACAATCTAGTTTCAACGTCACAGGTGGCAATCCTAGACATTTGGCGATGTCAGTATGCTTTTCACCGGGACATTTCTCTACCTCCTTTATTAATTCGAGGCATTCTTCAAGTGAGTAAACAGATTTTGATGTCCGCGACATTGTTACAGCAATAAATAATAAATACATTTCACAGGTCTTAAAATAAAAAATAGTGTACTCCACTTGTTAACAAAATTCACAAAACTGTTGCTATCTAAACGGAAAACGTAACAAGAACAAGATACGTATTTACAAGCGAAACGTAACCTCTCCGACTCGTGCGCTTCCGCTTGGTTGCCTTCGGCTTTACTCGGAAGTGCACAAAATGGCTGAAGAAAATTCCCAAAATTCTTCACGTTACTGCAATTTATTCACACTTTACTGAAATGCGAAAATAAAAGCACACATTTGCAATAGAACAAAATGAATTTGTACACAATTCGTATTCCAAATATATCTAACTAAAAAAAAATATTCTCTCTATTAAAAAATAGTTTTTCTGATAGTGGCAATAAGTTTGTTGTTCTTTCAACAAAATACGGCAATGTTTGTGTTTACACACACAACCTACAGTTCGTAAAACGTTTCTCAAAATAAGATGAATGATTGCCAAACATATTTGAAACAATAACGGTGAAATTTATAGCCAAACCAAACATATTACGTTCGTCCGTATTTTCGACAACGGTAAATGTTTGCCTTGTGCAGTTCTGATACATTGTTTACACCTGTTTGTTTCGAGAATCGTATACGAGCGTGGTATGAAAACGTAAAATATAAGTTAACTTTTTTTGTTGTTGGCAAACGTGTCTGAACTGTCAATGCGGGAAATTTATGAATATATGAATGATCCACGTAGGTTTATTTAACATTGCTTATATAGGCAATTTTTCGGGACTGTAAAAAACCATCAATGGATATGGGAAAACGAAAGAAACAGTAACGATGCAACAAGGTTCCATTGTAGATCATAGTTGCTTGATACAGTGTAACACAGATTTTACAAGGCAGCAAGAAAACAAAAAAAAATCTTAAAACTGGTCAAGAACAGAGAAATTCCAGGGACAAAAAAAGTAACAGAATGGTTGTAAAGTCATAGTTAAAAGCTATAATATACAGCAGATCCATGTTTCAACATTACCGCTTATTACAGTACTTACTTTCTCTCTCTAACTACACTAACTCCCAGTCTATTTTTGTTTCCATGTGTTTCTGTGTACAATATCTATGGTTGCTTTGTTTTTTAATTCTGGTAACCTGGGTTATTGTTTGCATTTACTTATGTAGCATGTCTGTTTCATTAAGCAGTGTCAAGTGGTAAAGCAATTTTTAATTAATTCAAAGTGGGTTTATGCATGCACTAAAATGTCTAACAGTGGCCAAATACAAACAGATGTGTAATGCCCACTTCAGCAGTAAATAAGACTGTAAAAATTGTTGTAAGAATTAAAAAGTGCACCATCGGGAGAAAATGCACAAGTCATAGCTAGCAAACTGGGTTTTGAAGAGTTTTGTGATTACTCAAATGGTTAGACTGACAACATTAAACAAAGACATACGGTATTGATCTGAAAATAAGCTGCCTTTGGAAAAAAAAAGTCGCACTGTTAAAAATTACTACACAGAATTGAAAAAGAGAAAAAAACTCTAATATAAGCCTTAGCCATAAAATCTAAGAACTAGGTTAGCGTAGAAATGCTTGACTTTCATCTGCACTTTTAAAACTGCGGGTGAAAGCCAAAATTTTTTACAACATAATTTCACAGTGCGTGTATTGAGATTAATTTAAGAAGGCTTTTATAGACAAAAACACCTTTTTGTAACATTTGAAACATAAAAAATTAACCACATGCCACATAGGCTCTTCCTAGAATATTACATTGCTCCTATTTGTTTCATTTACCAGTGCGCATCGTTTAATTTTCTTGGTCATGCCGGAATTTCTGTAAAATGAATGTCAAATTGGACCACATTAACCACAATCATTTCGTGATGTTTGTGATTCCCGTAAAATAAAACCAAATGGGTCCTGTTGCCAAAGATAGCACACTACAATCACACATTCCCGCACAACAAAAAGTTTGTGAAACGGCAGACCAATAGATTGTAGTGACCACGGCATTGTAGTAGCGTTGGTCGACTGTTTTACAGTGACATTTCTTTAACGCCATATTTGCTTTGTTGCAATTATCAATATCTTGTTCTAACGCAGACGGAAAGTTTGTAGTTTGGCTATGCTGATGACGTATTCCTATGTTCAAATATTTTCGTACATGTTGAAATTTTGGCGGGGGGAAAAAAATTTAAATATGCGTAAATACGTCGCACAAGTTTTAAGGCTCTAAAAATTGAGAAAAAAAACGTGAGGCTTATTTTTGAAGCAAAACATTAACTGTTTACCAGTTTTACATGAATATAACAGCTACCTGTTTGTAAGTCATAAATATGAAGTTCAGAAATCGGAAAATATAAAAATATGGACTTAATGCGAAAACTGCCTATTTTGATATATATAGGTTCCAAATGGGTCCGAAATCTTATAACGACCCTAATCTCGGGAACCGTGAAAGGTCTTTCTAAAGAGGTTTTGCTGTACTTTATAAAAACTTGATAATGAAGAGGGCTATGAACAGGGTAATTGTGGGGTAAAAATACGTAAATTAACAATAATAAATAGCTTAAAAGCACTATTTACGATTAATTTCAGTTAAATATAACCAATATAAATTGCAGCCAGCAATAAATACCAGGGTGGCTAGCGAAACCTGTAAAAAAATTCCCCGACTTTTCACTGACTTTTCCAGGTCAGCTGCTCTTATTTCCCTTACCTACAAAATATCAATAAAATTAACCAGGTTGTATTAATCGTGGCAAAATTTTCTTTTGGGTGAATATTAACAATTTTTAACCATAGCGTACTGGCCAAACTCTTGATTTCAGACATATAGTTTATTTATAAAAATGATTTTAGGGATGTTATAAGTATTGCTATGTAAAAAAACATTTTTGTTAGGTTGGGTAACAAATTGTTTATATAGGACTACTTCCAATGTCTCCAAAAGCCTTACGTAAAATTTTTTGTTAGGTTGCCTAATTTAGGTTAGGGAACCTAACCTGACCTAATTTAATTTTTTTCTGTTTATTTCTTTCAATGAGCTCAGAGCTCGTTACAGAAACAGTACAGTATTTTCATTGGAAGGGTCGGGCAGTCAGAAAGGAAGAGGGGGGGGGGGGAGGTGGAAGAGGTTATTTCACACGGGAAACATTTTGTGGCCAAATCTTATTTAGTACGGGCGGGTAAGCAGTATGTATCACGGTTTCACAGAGACATTGGTAACCTAAGAACATGTGCCTATTTGTATGTAGGCACATTAAACTTAAGGGGCCTTCTACTATAATCGTGAAGAGGCGCGCAGACCTTTAACAATCCTGATTTCATTTGAAAACCATTCAACATGTTGTCGCGTGGTTAGTGTACGAAAAGCATTTAAGGATCTTAGTACAGGTCTATAATTTTGCCGTTTACTGTTATCGTTCCTAACAAGTAATTTTTTGACTGTGAAAGTGACCGAATCGGGACTTTTGACGCTGATTTTTATATAAGAGTAATCATTTTCACGATATTCTGAATATTATAGACCTGTAGAGCAACGCTTTCCCTTTCGTCGCGTAAGATAAAATGATAGTGTTGTCGCTGAAAGTCCCATAGTAAAAACGGTTCAGCAGGAACCTTGCACGCTAGTTCAGCGCTTGGCTCGTTGAGGCGACGCGGCATTTGATGCGCGCTTCAAGGTCGACCTTACTGCTCCGTCGCTTTTGAGCCTCTCACGCGCGGGTAGACGGCGCCCTTAAGTATGGACCTATAATTAAATAATAATTCTCTTCAAGAATAAAATAATAAACACTGTTTTTACAAAGAAATACAAGGTATCACCAGACGATAGGAGCACTGCATATTCTGAGGGAGCTTATACTATGTTCTTCTATAGCTTTATAAGAGTTCCAATCAAGTTATCGTAGTATATGATTAAAATTCTAAAAAATTAAAGTACAAAGATTACAAATAGATAAATGAGAAACATCTCACACTCTACTATTATACTCCAACAAAACAGCTTCAAATCGAATGCAATATTATGCTGTGGTATAATGTGTAGATTGGGAAACCTCACCATTGTAACCTAACAATAAATACTAGGAAGCATGTTTTATCACACACAATACAAGACACAAAATGTGACTTATGACCTAGAATTTCTGCAGATTAATTTTGTTAACTATAGTTATAAACAAGAGTTCAGTGACAAAACACCAAAGAAAAAAAAAACTGCCAAGGAACATGACTTCACGCTCAGCCTACATAAGTAAATACAAGATAAAACTCAAAAAAATTTTGATTACAAGGCTATATGCTGTTGTCATGTAATTTTGATTCCTGAAGTTTATATTTTCTTCACTATTTCTACTATTTTTATGTAAATTAATTCTTTGCCACCAGAATACAATAATTAGTGCACAATTTCCCAGAAAATAAGAAGAAAGGAAACCTAACTTAACTTACATAACCTAACCCAACTTTAAAAAAATTACGTAGGACTACTTACAATGTCTGTACAAACAATTTTTCTCAATAAACTATATGTCTAAAATTAATAGTATGGCGAACACGATGAGTTGTGATACTTCATATTTACCTTTTTTTGTGAAGATGAACACTATTAATGAGAAGTTATAAACAAACAATTGTTTACCATTATTCGTTATGTACGGAATAAAAGTTGCCAAAATAAATTATTTGTTAGACTTTTTGTTTTAAAATTTACAAAACAAAATTGACTAGATTTCTATAATACCAAATTTCTAAAGATTATGCCACTGGAGCTTTTGCATGGTACCATTTAAACACAGAACCATGATTCATTGGTAGATAATAGGTTGTTTATGCTAAAAAAAAAAAAAGGCATTGCTATGTTGAGTATCATGATCATTGCTCCTCTCAGTGTTAAAATAATTAAACCTTTCTTGGGTAAAAAAAAAACGGCATCGTAAACTGTAATTTGATACACCTTACGTGATAATTTCCTAAATTTATATTGATTGTTTTTCCTAGGCTCAGAAAAACAGAAGAGGGCACAGTTCTTTGCTATCTCTCACTTTATTCCAGGTTCTCACAGCAAAAAGCAATGGAGTTTGGAAGATGACCCACCAGAAGGAGGCGTGTTAGGCTCGTCACCCACATCTTCCAAAGAAAATGCTATGTCTAAAGAAGGACGCGGCTATATTACCAGCTGCTCACCTCAAAGAATTTCAACAGTCAGTGCCTTCCTTGTCAGTACAGTGGGCGCCTACACTTCACATGACCCATCATCAATAGACACAATTAATAAACGTGATCCTGGTCATGGTCCAGCTCTGGCTGTAGCACATGTTAAGGAAGGCTCATTTCAACCAGTAGATTCGATTTTCCCTGTGAAGGATGGAGAAAATTTAGACCAGAATGGTACAAAACATTCCCTTGGTTAGAATACAGTCCACTAAACAATAAAGCATATTGTTTTGTCTGCCGTGTGTTTTACCAGCAGGAAGCAACAACGAAAACAGATGAGGTTTTACACTCAGCAGGTTTTCTAAATGAAAGAAAGCTGTGAGTGTGTTTGAAAAACATCAGAAGAGCAGCTCACATGTGGGTAATAACGTTAAGCTTGCTTCTCTAATAGAATCGCAGAAAAGTGGTACTGTTGCTGAAAAAGTAAGTGTACACTATTCGAAACGATGTACAGGAAAATAGATTGTAACTGCAAGCTTGTGTGAATCATTGATATTTTGTGGCACACAATGTATTGCGCTACCAGGCCATGACGAATCTAATGATTCAAAAAACAAAGGAAACTTTTTGGTGCTGATGGAGCTCTGCTCCAAGGACAGTAATTTAATAAAGCATTTCTTTCTTGAGTGTTAAAAGAATTTTCAGTATACATCAGCCACTTTCCAGAATGAGCTATTGTCCATTATTGGGGAACAAATCAAGGTGTACATAGGCAACCAAGTTAGAGACGCAAAAGTTTTTGCCATTATTGCTGATGAGACTCAAGACATAGCAAAGCACGAAGAAGTAGCTGTTGTATTGAGGTATATCAATGAGAATTTAGAAGTTCATGAATCATTTGTAGGGTTCCATCACGTTGAAAAAACTGATGGTGAAATACTGGCAAACCTACTTAAGAACGTTTTGGTTTCATTAGAATTGGACATTGCAAATTCGCGAGCTCAGTGCTATGACGGTGCTTCAAACATGAGAGGTCCATATAAAGGAGTTGCAACTACGATTCAGGAACAAAACCCTACTGCAATGTACATTCACTGCAATGCACATGTGTTGAACTAGTGCATCGTGTGACATGTTGCACAAGTGTGACTTCAATAAGACACACATTCTTTGTACTTCAAAGTCATTACAATTTCATTGAAAAGTCAACTAAACGACATGCTATTTTTGAAAAAATTCTAAGTACAAATGACTTTCATTGTGGAACAGTAACACTGAAGTCCTTGAGTGATACTAGATGGGCTTACCATGTAGAAGCTGTGCGTTCTTTGTTAGATAACTTTGAAGCCACTCTGTCGGCTCTACAAGAAATTTCAGAAACTGACAGTGACAGCGGTGGACAAGCCAATGCTCTGTTGAAAAGTGAAGAGGATTTCAACTTTTTATTTGATTTACTTTTACTACTAATGCAGTGTAACTTATTGTCAAAGACCCTACAGTCCAGCAGTGTGACATACTATGTTGTTAAATCAGTAAAGAACAGCACGCTGAAAGTTTTACGATCTTTCAGAACTGAAGAATTTTTTACTCAGTTGTTCAATAATTGCACGGAGGTAGCTGAGAAATGTGGATTTAAAGCAGCAGAATTGTCAAGGAAAGAAAAAATCCCGGCAAAAATTGGGGGTGGAAACAAAACTCCATTTGAGACAGTTCAACAGTATTACAAAGTGACAATAGTGAATCCTGTTATTGACATACTTCAGCAAGAGATAGAGAGGCAAGGCTTCAAGAAAATAACTTGATTGTCCTCAACCAAGTCAGGTTCTAAGTGGAAGTGAAGTAGATGTGGCCAGTGTAGAATATGTTGGTAAATTTTACACTTTGAACAAGGAATTACTTCTGTCTGAGTTGTGTTTTTACAACATGGAAGAATTGAAAAACAGAAATACAGTAGACCCCCGATCTAACGACATCGGCGATCTAACGACAGAATTTCCAGGAACTCTGGAAAAATTAATATTTTGAAATTGATCAAAGCTAAGCAAAGTGAAATTGATCACAGTAAAACGTTATTTAAAAATATATTTGCGTACATTAAACAATAACATACTGCAGTTATAATAAATTAGTGATATGCAGTTGTGAAACAAAAAAGAACTGTAAAAAAATGTTAGAAACTTTGGCTGGAATGTAGTTAAAGCGCGCACGCCTGGTGAGTTAGGCCAACCGCACAACACCGACATATGCGAGATGTGATTAACGCTGCCTTATCTTCTCACTTCTCCACGCTCCCTCCACTCTTCACGACTATCACACATTTTTCCACGTACACTTTCTGCACTTTGCACTTTCTTCTCCTTACTCCTACACGTCTCATCAATGCCACCTGCCACGCAGTCAGCCACCGGACGCGCATAGCAACGGTACTGCATTGTTCGACTTGTTGCCTGTCCGTGTTGTATTTTGCTCGGTGAGTGCTGTACTGTAAGAAATGCACAGCTAAAAATAGATAACACCCCTCCTGACTGTCCACGCCAGTCAATAACCATTCACTCCCCCCACCCCCTGTCAACAAACAAGATTGTGCTTGTGTGCGCACGGCCGCTCGCATCAACTGCCGGCGCCGGCTGTGATAGTCACGTGACAACTAGCAGAGCAGCCTGCCTGGCTGCAAAGCAGTGCCACATGTTTTCCCTTTGTTTCCCATCTTCTCCCAGCCATCGTCTGTTTCCGTGTCTGGTGAGAGCCCAGGAGGTTGGGGATGAAGAGACGACACTGTTCTTTTTTATTATAGCACGGCCAAAAAAAAGGACCAGCTTAGCACCCAGGCCATAAACGAAAAAAAAAAAAAAAATCCTGCATTACCTCATCTTTTTTCTCTTGCTTCACATCAGGTTGCACGCTTCAGCTCATCTTGACCTTGACAACTTCCACTGTTATTGATCACTCAGCACGTGAGGCGAATGGCTGCAGCGTAAAAACGGCCTACAATAGACACGTATGCTACATGTGGGCTGATAAGATTTTTAATTATGCTCGTTCAACAGGGCAGGGATTAGAGCGACTGCGACCTGCGTGTCGAGAGCCACTCTGCCTGTATTCGCAGTGCAGAGCATTAAACTGGTGCGTTGTGCATAGTTTTACGATTTTTCCTATAGGCGTAAGACATAAAACTACTAGTAATTCAGTCATTTTAGTAACAGCCCCTTGAAAAGTCCGTTTTTAGTCCTTCTGAGTGGCTCCAAATTCGTGTTTCTAATAGACGTACCAGTTTTTTAAAAAATAAGGACTTTTTTTCTTTTATAAGCATTTTTATTCGTATCGCTTAAAATTGTATAATGGCGACAAGCTGTAACAGTTCATGCGTAATTATAAAAAAAATACTCAATGGCTTTACTGAAATGTTTTAAATTGTTGCAGAATGAGTCGTTCTGTTACCAGTGAGCTTTGTGCCAAGCAAGCAGGATGAATCAAGTGAGCACCACGAGTTGAGGGAGACAAGCCGTGAATCATACGGATGCTTTCGCCTGCCCACCACTCGCCCATCCTACACAACCAGACCTCAGACCTACCGCGCCTTGCGGCCGCAGGCGTCACGGCACATGAGGAATTATGGAGCATCGTTTTATTTGGAAGACACCTTTTCGTTATACTAAAATATAATTTCAAGAAAATGTAATTATTTTTAGTCTGTAATTGATTGCTCTATATAAACTTTAAGGGAAAAAATCACTTAAATTTTTTTAATGTTGGGGGTGTCAAAATTAATTACCTCGGGACTAACGACATCGGCGATCTAACGACATAATTATCTGGCACCGTGCGGTGTCGTTAGATCGAGTGTTTACTCTATCCAAGAAAGAGCTGCCATTTTTGTGGAAGTATTTGAAAATTGTGTGCCCCCTAATTTTTTAACTTTTCCGTTTGTACTTTACAGTTCCAATGAATTCAGCAGCCTGTGAGAGGTCTTTTTCAAGTTGCGGAATTTAAAATCGTACAGTAGAAACACTATCGGCCAGGAAAGGTTATCCTCGTTAGCTCTTTTGGCTATTGAAAGGAATATCGATATTGACATTTCAAAAGTTATTAATGACTTCAAATCAAATAGAAAAAGAAGAATTCATTTTGTGTAAAAAGTTGTGATCTGATTATGTAAAATTATCTTAGATGATTTGTTTTTTGGCCATGAAACATTCTTTATTTTTACTTTTAAGGGTAAAACTGGGACAAATAACATAAATTGATCTGATCGAGGCCTACTTTTTATTATGTCATGTGTTGGTATTCTTTACTTAAAACAGGTTTAGTTAGCTTATTAAAGTGATTGATCAAGTATACAAGCAATCATTTTGCGATTGCAAATTGCTCTCGAAAGACTTTAAAAATATACCATTTTACTCCAATTTTTAGGTCCCCCTTATTTCAGAGTGACTGTTTCATAAACCTACTGTTAGCCTAGCCAGCAAAAAAGGTCATCAAATATTCACAGTTCGCAAAAAAAAAATCAATTTACAATTCTAGCAGTTGGGAAAAAGGTAATCAATTTTTGCCACCCCAATCAAAATGCCGAAATTACGCCTATGAATTTAAGGTGCTGAAAATAGTTATCAAAGTAAATGCACATTTTTAGTATATTGTAATAATGCACTAGTACATACACATTTAATTCACGTTGAATGCATGATGAACTTATGTCGCACGTCTTTAATGTCCATTACAAAACGTATTTAAAATGTTATATTTGCAATAGAAGCCAGACAAATTAAATAACGTATACTGAACATATAGTCATTTTTGTAATAAAAAATTTGTATTTACTCAACTCTATAGCAGAGACAAATTCTTCACCACAATCAGTAAATTATGCATTGGTTCCTCTTCCGTCGCAGTACCTAGGTCAATAATTCTCTACACATGTATGCAACACGTATTTGCTGGTGTGTCAATCAGCAAAAGTTAAACTAATACAAACTATCCACGAGAGCTGCAAATTCTAAAACGTCCATAAAAACACACACTACAGTAGAAACTCGTTGCATCGTTTTCGTTTCCATCGTTTTCCCGTATCTATCGTTTATTTTTGTTGGTCCCAAAAATTTTCGTATTAAAACAAGGTTAAAGGAGTCCACATCAATCATTATCGTAAGTATCGTTTTTCCCGCATCCATAGCTCAAAATATCTTGTCCCACAGAAAAAATTTTGGCGTATCGATCGTTTTTTAAAATTAATTTCAACATACAGTGGAAATTTAAAATGAACAGTTCTAGCGAATGATAAAAGACAATTGTGGCTGCCCACAAAGTAAACATGCCCAGCCGATTTGCACTTTTCTTTTCATGTCCCGTTTGTTTGCAAATTAATACACTATTAAATTTTCCCGCATATCACATCATCAAAATGTTATTTTTCCCGCTGTTTACAGTTTTCGCCATCCGAAAACAATATAAACATGTGATGTCGAGTCATAGATAACGAAGGAAGAAAGGACATCTAAACTTGTTTGGAAATGGAACACAGAAGAAACATCGTAGCCATAGGAGAATGACGTGATCGCGTGTAACGCTTGCGCTCATGGTACAATAAATTCAAGATGGCGGCAAGAAGAGAATTGCCGCCGCTAGCACTATCGATTGTCTCGAACTGTATCGATCGCTGTTTTTACGTTGGAAAAGTTATGTGCTATCACTTACCTTTGTTTTTAACGAATTAATGGCAACTTTAACCTAAAATTTGCGAAACATTTTTGAAAATGTTTTATTATAAACAGTCAGGTTTTAAAATCATTTCCATTTTAGTGCAGCATGTTTATATGGTTATGTAACGGTAATGTAATTTAACGATTGCACTCGTAAATACGTAATATTTCAATTAAAACTGCTTTAAAAAATAATGATAGTAATGTTCCTAATTTCCTGTTCGTGTTTTTTAATTTTCCTCCGTAATTTACGTTAGCGTAATAAATAATAACAGTATTCTTATTTTTGTCTTGTCAGTCAGCTCAGCACATAAAGTACAACTTCCGATTTCGAGGTTAGGTACAAAAAAAAGGCAAGTCCACATGCATAGTTGGTCCGCATGCATCATTTTTTTCTTCTGGTCCCTTGAATAACGATCCATAGAGTTTCTACTGTACATACACGACTATTACACAGAGAAGCATTGTTACTTGTAACGGTCATTTGTACCACAAAACGTCAAATTTTCCTGTAACACACACACTGCTACGCAAAAAAGTCTACACAGCCCAGTAGCCAGCGTGCAACAACCGTATTTGCAGGCATATAAAACAATTTTTACATATTTTTGGCCCTCAAAAATTGCTACTCGTCTTATATAATGGTGCAAAAATTTTTGGTAGCCAAAAATCGTTTGAAAGCTAAGCTATATGCTGTGGAGTTGTATGATGTTTCAAGGTACACTAGACCCTCGATTTTACGAATACTGACAGTTCCATTTATGACATTCGTAAAATCGCTACCTTCGTAAAATAGATTGAGGCCAATTTTGCCCCCAACCCCTTTACCAAATTTTAAAATGGCATTTTTTCCGCAAAGTATATCCAGTAGGATCTCGATTTTCGTGGCGTTTTGTGGAAAAGTAAAACAAGTTGTCATTAAAATAAAAATTTATATCACAAGACTGACGTCTTCCAATTAAAATGGTACCCCTGGACGGTAAATATGACCGACCCGTGTCCTGGAGAAAAAAAGAGAGAAAAATAAACACCAAGCACCAAGAGTCTTCTCGCGAATACATAGCCTGACATCCATATCGTTTCACACGAAAAACTGCAAATAATAACTTGAATTTAAGTTTGTACCAATAGACAAACGTCTTCCGATTAAAATCACACCTACGAACGATCGATACCACCAATCCACGTCACAAAAATAGTAACACACTAAGCACAGATGCCTGCTCGCGCTCATGTAGTCTTTATGTCCGTACCTTTTCGTGGAAAAAGAAACCTAAAAAGGTTTACAGGACTCTTGTCAAAAGAAACTAAAATTAGTGTCACACGCAACATTTTTCGGAGGCTGCCAGGATGGTGTGCTATCCTTTGCAACACGAAAATAATGAGAAAAAAAAATCAAGTGAAGTTTGAAGACAAGCTTTTGTGCTGGACTATGTTCGGTACTTGTGCCCTTTTAACGATGGAACACCACAGCAAGAGTCGAGTTGATGCAAAAACGGTGCCGTCAACGAGTCTAAACATAGTCACTTATGCCATTCTTACCCGTTGCCCAGTCGTGTTTACTTTCAAATGGTCGCCTGGCTGATGTGTAGTGCTGATAACACGACCCACCCTCTTTCCTTGTCTTGCTTCTAGCGTGCAGTCATGCACACTCTCCCCCCCCCGCCAAGGGCACTGTATTCTCACGCAGGACAAAGGACACGCGCGTCACAGAGAAATTATATTTAGGCCGATGCCCTGACCACAGCGTCGCCCTGACCACAGCGTCGTTGCCAGAAATCTTACAGTCTGGAGAAGATTGCAAGTCAAGAAGTTTCACACTTCACCAGCAAAATTTAATAAACTACTAAAAACTGCAAAAACTCGAAAAATAACATACAAGATATGTGAGTCATTTTCAGTGGTTGGGTGCGGGTAGAGGTGGGAATACGAAAAATCCTGTGGTGCACACAGTAATAGAGATTATCTTTACCGGCATTATATACAAGTGAAAGCGGGCTGATATAGGCTAGGGGAAGGGGAGGGTTTCGGGTTGGATGTCTGCAAGATATTTATCCGTCATGGGG
>PNEQ01094795.1:0-14376 GCA_003012365.1 Medauroidea extradentata
TTAACTTCAAAACAAAACAGATGCCACAGTGTGCCGTCTCGATTTTCGATACGCTTCGACTTTAAGTTAGAACATTATCGAATATTCGAACGTAATCGAATATTCGATAATCGAATAATGAGTATTCGCTTTCCAATCGAATACGAATAATAATATATTCGTTTCAGTATTCGGAATTACGAATATTCGCACAGCCCTAATAATATCTGCAATCCATGATGGCCCAATAAGTTACAGTTCGAAACAAATACTGTATAACAAAAATGACCAAAAAAGTACACATTTGAGCTTTGCACGTGTGTGATTTAGGACAACAAATGTATAACTTCCTATCATGACTCCCTAACTTTCTTAGATGGTGAACTATATAGTTCAAATGAACTGCATCCAAAGAACTGTTCACTTGTATGACTAGTTCTGAATGACCTAGATCTGCCAAACGAACTACATTTCCCATCACTGGTAAAGGATTTCACACACTGGAGCGGTGGCTGTCGCGATCGCGACAGCCTTCAAGGTGGCGTACACCGCTGCGGGCACGGTAGTGGCGGTGGCGGTAGTGATATCTGCACACTGTCTCTGTATTGCACAGAAATGGACCGGCTGGACCTAATAGAGAAAACGTTATATCTTGCAGCGTTAATAGAAGATGAGCAACAACCTACACATATATCAACTATTAAAAAGAGTAAAGATACTGAACTATTTTATCGAAAACTGTAACATTATGAATTGTGTCTGTTGTAGGATCTGACATGTCATACAACACAAGGTGTGCCTTCACTGTATCGATAAGTTTTTCTGTTGCACTTGTCATTGTGTGCTGTCACACCACTACAACACCATTCACTGTACTGCAACACTATGCGGCCTGCGGGCTAACGCAACCTGCTGTGTTCTGGCGGCCACCGTGGAGTGAATGCAACTGCTGGTCTGAACATTTGATTACATAGGTCGCATTTCACCGCCACTGCTCCGGTGTGCGAGATTCTTAAACAAAGCAACCATAGATGCATGTATACAGATACGTAAATGCAATTGCGAGTGATAGTGGGAGTGTAGCACTTTCACGCAAACTAGAGTAACTTTGTACAAGTTGTGCATAGCCAGTGGCGTAACATGAACGAGAGCACCTTAGTGCAAGTTGCACACAGCCAGTGACACTGTACCATGAGCAAGGGTAACCACAGGTCAACAAAATGGTGTTTAGCTGTGTAGTTCCGAATTCTAAAGATGTATGAGTACGCAAGCGGAACAGTTGATCACCTTGTCGTTAACATTGAAGTCTGCCGTAACTTTATACATATACTTGTGCTTGTCGCTCGTGTTCAGAAAGTAAACAAACTCAAAGAAAATGTGTAAATAGCGGGAAATAGAAATATTGAGTGTTGTAAACTACGGGAATGTTGTACATAGAAACAAATGGAGATAAAACAGGACCGACAGTAATTAGTGTAATTAGCAGGAAAACCTAAAAAAAAGTAATGTAAAAATGGGGTTCTACTGTACTACATTGACTAAAGTTTATAAATTTCCTCTAGTTCTTCAGTAACATTGAACTTGACTATCTAATTTTACTGGCCTAATAATAGAGATGGTTTCTATTGTATTTTACTGTCCACACTTCAGTAGCAATACTGCACTTAGAAAATTAAAGTACAAATTTTCTTACTAGAGGGATTTTATGGGCAATTCAGTGGCATATATGATCTAACGTACTTCACATTACTAATAAATAATTATGTCACATGTTTTCGTTACTTAAACCATGCCAGGAACAGCGGTACATTTCCCTTGGCAGGACGTTCTGCCCAATTATATTTTGCTCAATATTTCTGCCCTGAATGCACAAGAAGACATAAGATAGATCATGGTTTCATCAGAAAACTAAGCACTACCAACCTGTTTGCTGTTCTGCAAGCCCCATTCACACTTCTGATGGGTGCAGTTGATATAGGAGCCATCCAGCAGTTCTGTCACGTTGCCACTGGCATCCCTGTGTACTGTCAGGCCAGCCATTATTGCCATCAGCAAGTACGATGCTGTTGTGATGGCAACAGCCAGGAGGGTGCCCTTGGGTATTGCTGACTGTGGGTCCTACACGAGTACAAATGACATTTTGAGACAGTACAATATAAATAAAGAAGTTGGAAGAAATATGCACAAAAATGTACTTGTTATAACATCCCTTACACAAAAAAAATTTAACCATAGTTTTCACAGTAAAGAAACCAAAAGATATACAGAAAAGCCTCTCTATTACAAACCCCACATTATTCCTGAGAATAGGGTCGTTTTACAGGAGTGGTCGTTATAAAGTGGTCTTACAGTATAATTAAACCCCTGTTTTAAAACCCAATGATTCCCGTGAAATGGGTCGTTATAGAGAGGTGGTCGTAATAAAATAGGTTATTATAAAGAGGTTTTTTTAAATAAAGAATATTCTGGAAAATTTCATAACATTTCTCACAAATATCTAAACTATTTCTTTTCACATTACCCTACTCTCATGTACTGATAACATACCTCCTAAGGCATTAAACCTAAAACCTGAAACTTTATTCTTTAATGTAGCAAATGTGACAGTCCAAATGCATCACTTATAGCAAGCCAATTACAAAAAGTACTGTCAATATTTCACACACAAAAAAATTACTTCTACAATGACTCCTGTTGAGTATCTCATTATTCCCGGGTTACTTTCGTCCCATTACTCGTCCGAGCAACCAGCGCACACACCGTCAAGCCGAGGCCGGCAAGGTTCCCGCCATAATGGTGTTCATCCCAATTGCTTACACAAACAATTGCCAACCTGATCTATAGTACACTACAACTCCCAAGAACCTAAAATTTAAAGTTTCATAAATAATTGATAAACGTGCTTCCTACTCTCTAACTGCTGCATTTATGTTAAAGAGTTATTACCAAGCTTAAAAAGCAAAAATGTCTAATCAAAAAGTAAAACCAAGAAAAATAAAAGCCCAGTGGCAGTGAATGGGAATCATGACTCAATTCAAAAAATATCTACGCTTGCATAGTGTAGGTAGCTAACAAGAGAGGAAATATCATAGTATTCTCTAGCGCAGGCTTGTGAAGAGTACAGAGCACAAGATGCAACAAACAGTAACCACATTTTCTTAACTACCTTCAAGTCTCCCGATATGTTGGCACCAGCCAACATGCCTGTGGCCGCTGGGAAGAACACTGCAAACACAGAGAAGAAGCTATGATGCATTCCGTCTGAGAAACGGTAGTCTGGAAACAAGTTCTCTGCGAGAAGTTGTCCTGCAACATTTTAGTCATCATTAGAACAACGTATTAAGGCAAATTTATAACCTGTACTTAAAACTAGGAATGCGGAGTGTGCATCCATACTCACGTGGGAAGTACACTTTATTTCCATCTCTATCCTACACGCAGGGTATCCAACCATAGAAACTCTAAGACCTATCAGACACCAGTAGATTTAATGGTTTTTTACCTACTGAATCATTGCTAATAATGCTGCTGGTCTGCATTTGAATCCAGACTGCAGATGTAGCTAGCACATCATAGAGTTAGATAGGAAGATGGGTAAAGTTTTCCTCATCATGATACATCTTATTCATCACACAGATTACTAGCATCTAGGTGTGTGCAATGAAGATGCCACATGTGCTTTGGCTTAATCACTGGACTGAATTGCAATTTTTTTACTGGCAGAATTATTTACCAAACCAGTTTTTTTCTTTCTTTCTTTCTTTCTTTCTTTCCTCTCCTCCAGGGAAAGTGAAGTTGAGAGATTTCGGTCAGCACTCAACATCCAAGTCTTCAGCGCTGGTGAGAGTGGCATGTGAGTAAAGAGCAGCGCTGGAATGAAGGGGCACGGAAACGGGAGATCCTTGAGAAAACCTGCAGACCAGCAGCATCGTCCGGCACAACTCCGACTTGCATAAATCTGGGTACCGACCCTGCCGGGAATCAAACCCGGATTGCCTTGGTGGGATAGAAGTGCTCTAGTCACTGTACCAACCGTTGCTCCCAGGAAGAGGGGCGATGTGGTTGATAATGGCATAATCTGGCACATCCACTACTACTGATGTCTAGCATATGCCAGTGTTCATAGTACAGTTCTGTTAGTTATAAATGCATATTTGTTAGTTTACAACGAATAATTGGTGTTTTTGGTAAATTTTATGTATGCATGGTTTGAAAAGTGTGCTGTGTTTGACATGCCATTAACAGCCTTCAAATCTCATCAGTATGAGCGTTGAGTCTGTTGCAATTGTGCATGTAGGACAAGTCATATTTTTGTATCAACAGCAACCAGCTATTTCAAAATGCCTCATCATCATCAAAACTGTTTATAAATGTTTAAATCATAAAATGTAACTGTAGGAATATAATACTGTGTCTAATAAAAGGCATTGAAGATGACAAAAGTTTCATATTAGTCAGTGTATTTTTTTTGTATATTTACTTTGTGTACCTATCTCTCCCTGAATGGCTTGGTTTGATTGTCAAAATAGAACTACATACATACATTATAAATTTAGACCAGCAAAGATATAATACTGTAAATTGAAACATAAATTTACTCAATGCATAAGTTTTACAAACAAAGTGTGCTTAAAAGGTTTAGTCTGTACTTACGGCTGTAGCCTTCAAATCCCCTCGCCTTATCTTCATCATTCTGAGGGCCAATAAATGTACCAATCATGAAATCCGCAATAGCAGTAAGTAATACGACCAACAGAAAAATTTGTGCCTGCAACATGACAGTATTCCACAGCGTGAGTTTAATTACTGTGAACTAGTCAAGTAAAACTTTTCATTTAGAACACCACAGAGTAGATATACCTCTTTCAAATATTTTCAGACTTTTCTACTAAAAACCAGTAAAAATCTGACATCATCATAACAGATTAAAAAAAAAATAATAATAATAATAATAATAATAACAACACTTGGCAACGTAGCATGCAACATAAGTATTTAAATTTGATTAATGTAAAGCAAAACAGTGTCCACGAAGAAAACCATATTTTAACAAAAACTGAAAAAATTTTGTGAAATGGTTAGTTTTGTTTACAAAATAAATTTTAATACCGAGTTATATTAAATCTTGTTAATACAAACCTTATTAATAAAAAAAAGTGTTTCCTTTCACTTGAGAACAGATAAAACATCACAAGGTTAATTTCCATTGTCAAAAAAGTTTTACACATAAAACATAAGTTAATATCGAATCACCTGGCAAATAGAATTCATGGAGGTTAAGATGTTTTGTATTTAGGTACAAGTAACTATCGTGAAACAAATTTCAGGGAACCTTCAGTCTACTGACCAAAGGAAAAATTAGCTTACGAGATTACGTTTCTCTGTCTGGGCATGCTACAAGTGCCAGCGTACAAGTATACGCCTGCGAGTGTCTAGGTCAGTGTTTGTATCTGCGCCCAAGCCAACCTCCACAAACAATTCATAATACGTGGGCTGTTTTCACAGTTATTCGTACTGTTTATGTGTTAGTGTAGTAGTGTACAATGTACAGTACTGCTGCAATGACATTCCACAGCAACGTGATCCAGTATGCACTATGAACTGTACATAATGTACTGCTAACTGTACTGCAGAAACTGTGTGTTTTCAGACCTATATCCAACATTTCTTGCTCCTCTACATGTGAGAATTGTTTCCCCAAAATACTGACACACAATTTAACAACATATGTATAGTACTAGACGTCGGTAGCATATTATTTACACATATTTTTAAGCTACATGCAATATTAGTTTAGTGCTTGCTTCTTCAATATTTTGAACACTATACAGTCAGTTTCACTTCATTGTGGATTTGATTGCGACTGTTCACATTTTGTTGTACCTACTGGCCAATTCCATCCGCTACCAGCAGCTGACGCTGCCCTCTAGCAAGATTACCAGGAGTAGATCTAGAAGACTTCTTTGATGTGTATAAATGTTACTCTGGATACTCTTTGCATACCTCAAGCTGAAATTTTTTTGTCCTACTCACCCTACCCTTATGGCTGTTCATAATTACTTTTACTACAATGACTATTTTGTAACATTTTAACATTTCTTTATCCCATGAGGTATCTAAAAGGTACCATTTCTATGAATTTCATTAAACTTGGTACTTGTGCAGTACTTAGCACAGAAATTTAAGTTATATGTATTTTGTACATACTGTACTACATTCAGTTTTTATAAATACATAGTGGCCATTTGAAATTTTTTGACGAGAGAAAAATTTTTCCTAAAATGTACTACTATGCATGGTAAAGGAACTTTATCATTATTTATTCATGATGTATTTAACAGCATATATACCTAACTATAGAAAGTTTATGGTACGCATATATTATATTTTAATACAAAAATTTTTGAAGACTACTGTATCAACTGTAATAAAATTTAATAGGAAGACACTTTATTGTTCAAACTTTGATTTAAGCAATCTTAATTTTCACAGATCGACCATGCTAGGTATTTCCACAAACACGAAAAATTATATGTGAGCCAGATCTAAGATTGGTAAGATCTGACATCAGGAACATCAGATGTATGTATAGTCAACACATCTGGTGCACATCTGGCCAATCTCAGATATTTTTTTTTCCATTTGGCATGATTAATATTTATAGATCTATATCACAAAGAATTACAATTTGCACCCATACTGAGAAAAGTACCTCATTAATCATGCAAGTAACATCTTATTTAATTCTTGCGAACACCCATCAATACAAATCTCATTATTTTACACTGCGAAAATTGAGGTTGTTTTAAAGAGGTTTCACTGTAACTCTTATAAAAAAATTTATTTTTAGGAGCGTTTACAGTAATTCGGCACAAAAAGCAATTTATATACCCAAAAAATACATAGACCCTCTTTTACCAAAATTAATGACTGAATAATACTGTTCAACTCTGTCACATGGTATGAAGAGGTAAATAAGGCAAAACAAATACATTTCAAGTAAACATAAAATAATTATAGTTCAGAATTACCTTGGATTCCCACTCCATGCCCACCACCACTATTGCCAGTAGTGCAAAAATGGTGATGACACCCACAATTCTCATGTCATTGACATCGCCATCAATTATTTTTGTTCCCAAAGACTTGAGTAGATCCTTCATACTTTCGCAGAAACCCACAACGTACATGGCACAGGCTACTGCATTTGCCAAGGAGAATATCAGTCCAATGGAGCCTCCGAACTCTGGGCCCAGGGATCGAGAAATCATGTAGTACGTCCCTCCTGCACACAAGCAAACAAATGTATCATTCAAGGATATAACCAAGTGTTCTTGAATACAGCAAAATGATGACAATATTGATAAGGGTAATTCATGTGCCGTAACTGCTACAGGTACTAAGCTACTTGCAAGATTTACAGACTTCTACGGAACAATTAAAATTGAATTTGATATAAATACACAAAATTTTGTACGATTGTTTGAATACTCTACAAGTTATAAAGGAAATCAGAAATATAATTTGGGTTTCAGTAACAAAACTGATATCCAAAAGTCATAACAAAACAAAACTAAAGCTAATTTATTCAACAAATATCAAAGTGCTTATCAAACATTTATTATTTATAAACACTTTAAAGTAAAAGTTGATGCAATATTTTACTGTGTCTAAATTTAAATTTTTAGATACTAATTAAGTGTAAGCTTACAGTCCTAATTTATACTGATGCATTAAAATTTAATACAAAAAATTAAATTTTAGTTACTCTTCCATTAAGGTTAAAAGGTACAATATTCTGCAAAGTTATTGTTCGGTTTTATTTCAATTTTACAAAACTTCACACAGTTTTTCGGTTTGATTACAAAGAAGTCATAATCACACAACATTAAACATTTGTTTATTTTGCACTAGAATAAGTTTAATTTAAAAAAGTAAATTTTATTTAGGAAATTAGGTGGGAATGATTGCTGTGGAACATATCATTTGCCATAAGTGCTTGTTACTAATAATGGTCCTCAGTTCTGTTAAGGGAAAATTGACCAGTTTTGCAAGGAAAATGCCATCAAACTGTGACCTTTTCACCCATATTCCAATGGTGCAGCAAATTGCTGAAGTAGCCCGCAGAAAACGGTTGAAGTAGGCAGGAGGGGTAGTTACAATCCTCGACTCGGAAGACTCCAGCACAAACATATTAAAAGGGCCCATGTACAAGATCACTGTCAGCAAAGAGCTTAGAACAGAATGTCAGGACAAGGTACCGTAAGTAAACTAAGGAGGGAGTAAGAAGCCCTGTTCAGAGTGCAGTATCCAGTGTTAACAAAAAGTGTCCAAGAAGAACAGACCAGATTGTTACCAGGATGTTTCGCAGAAATGGTGAGGGACGTGCAGGATTGATGTCGTGGAAGTTATAAAAGTTAGTCAACTAGTTCACTAATGAAAGAGTTACTTCCAAAAGGAAACATCACAGCATTGAATGAGGAACTCACCCCATTCAGACAGAAAGAAGATAAGAGGAAGCTTTAGTACGAGGGGGAAAGTCGAGGCAGCGCAGCGAGAAGTACAGTAGTCCAGGGAACAAGAAAGGGACTGGGAGACAAGATGTCTCCTTGGTATGTGATTCTTCTCCTTCAAAAGTAGACGCTGTAGTCAGAACAGCATTGACACCAGAGCAACCACCAACTGAGGGAGTAGAAGACCAGGTAGAAGGATGTGGCATAGAAGAGGTTCGAGTACAGGAGAAGGCAGTGAGTGGGAAGGTTTCAGTGGCTTCAGTGAGGAAGTATCCGCTATGACTACTCCTGAAGTTGAAACTCAAGTTGTAGTTGGATGTTAAGTTGTCCTAAGTTGTTTGGAGCAATAACTTGGTCAGTTTTAATTATTTTTACTGCAGAGGAGGCAATAATTAAGTTGAGGGAAGTGTACTATAGAGAAACTGTTGTGCAACAGTTGCAACATGTATGTATCCAAGTTGGCATCTGTGGAACAACTACAATGTATACAAAATCTTTAATTTTATATTTAAGACTGTGTTATTTAGGATGTAGGAAAATAACATTTGTTTCACCAGCATGGAAATTTTCGAGTGAACTTGACATTAGCCTACACTGTAATACAAATTAAAATAAAATTTTGCTAAGCATATAGTTTAACTCTGGTTTTATCATTGTGAGGTGAAGAAGACAACTATGTATTAATGAGAAATTTACAATAAATAGGATTTTAATAACAGATTCGGTTCCACGTACAGGCCTGCATGAAATTAAATAAAAAATTGTTGACTAGTAAAATTAACTTAAATAACTGTGAAAAGAGCTTTTCATCTGAAATAAAAGTTTAATGTAACTTATTTGATAACAAAAAAAAAAAAAAAATATATTCGTAAGATAATTCTTATGATGTTTGGTATTTGAACTTTTATGAATGTACAATACACACCTCCTTTTACAATGCCGTTTGTGCTGATGGCAGCCATAGAAAGTGATGTGATCGTCGTCACAATGCTGGTCGCCAGTATCAGCAATATACTCTCAACTGAAACAAAACAATAATCTCAATATTCATTATAAATATAAATTAAGTACATGGTTCTACAAGATGAATTTAATGTTTAATACCAAAACTAAACAACCATATTCAGGTTCTTGAATGTTTTATTACAGGACACCAGCCTAATCTAGTAGCCGTATCCATTCAGAATTTCCTGCCATGTTCACCTCGTTATTACATGTCTCCCAACTAGTTTATACAGATATATTTTATATCTTAAAAACAACCACAAGAGCTAAAAACGCAAACTTGAAACAATTGCAAAAAATCTACGACCTGAATTGCACATTTCCTTGCTGATACTGTAGTTTGAGTGAGGCACATTTACACACTTCAATTAATTTTGTTGACATTGGGGTTCACATTTCTTCACGGTGAAGATAATCTGCAATAGCAGCCTCAGTTACCGAGTCAAATCAGCAGGGACGTAGCCAGGAGGAGTCCATGGGTCGAACCCCCCCCCCCCCCCGGTCGCATTTTTTTCCCTACAGAAAGTGCATAAATAAAAATATTTTGCACAATGAAATACAAATTTTCCAGGAAAGGATGACTGCCTGCTTTGTTGAGGGGGGAGGGGGGGCGACGGTGTTACTTTATAACATTCACAGATTCTGGACACTCCTAAAAGCAAATCCTGGATCAAACTTATTACTGTTGCGTCACTTTGCACAGTCTACATTTTAAACTTAGCTGTGAGACCACAAGGCCTATACCTGCAATGGACAGTATTACTTTGTAAGGTTCATTTAAAATTTACACCATAAACATTACATTAGCCTTTGATTCTGCTAACATCACTGTATTTTGACAGAGTTACTGAAGAGGTTTTACCTTTGGTATATAGGTCTACATGAAATTTTAGTATTAAAATTTGCATTTAACTCATTCGCAAGTATCGGTAACTAACTCAGGTTACCTGTTCCATTGCAAGACTTAATAAGCAGAGACTTATAAGACTGACATTCTCACAATAGATATCTACCACTGCCATGGTGTGATGGTTTTCTCAAGGCACTCTTATTATTATTCTCTATAGGTTTTCATTAGTGAAGAAAGAAGTACAAACGTAAATAACGTTCCCTTTAGAACATTGCAAATATTCCTTGAATAGCAGTTACTATGACTATTCTAACATAAAACATTATTTAAGACGACACCAGCAATGATATGTATTACTAAATTATCTGCAATGATGAGCCAAATAAAATTTTAACCAAGCCAAAAAGGAATAATATATAAGTTAACTTGCAGACACGACATACCGTCACCAGGGGTTGCCTGCGACACGAAGGAAACCAAGGACATTTTTTCTAGAGTTCTTATTTTTAATGATGCAGCCTTGAATTAATCAAGAAATCACACTAAGTCTGACATTTTCAATAATGGTTATATATGTTTCTTGTAACTTTACGGCTGCCATGTGTGAAATAAAAAACTTGGATGTCCCAAGTTTTTTACTGTCCCAAAAAACCCCAGTTGATGGTATCCTTCACATTTACGGACCTACAGCACTTCAACAAGATTCGCAACATATGACATCACAGGGGAAAAATGAAAAAAATGTCTTGTATTCAATACCAGCATGTTTGAAATTAATGACTATTTAAGTTAATTAAGTTCTCGATAATTTCATATCCACACTACAGCAACATAACATGCACGTGAAAAGCACGTCACACAACAATGCTGTACTGCTGCTGCAAAGTGCTAATCATGTGATTTTTATGTGCTATAGGTAACATAGTCTGCATGTCACAGGGTCAACATAGCAGGCACGTTGCCAGGGGATTGCAACATTGCCAGAATTTTGTGACAACGCAGAATAGGTGCAGGCAACATACGTACTTCGTCCCAACAGCATGTTACCAGCCTGTCGCAGGCATGATTTCTGCACACTGCCAGCACTTCGAGAGCACATGACTAGCATGCAGCTACAACATGAATAGCAGCTTTACAAACTACTATATTAGTAGGCTTCATATCCAGACACCTAAATGCAAGATACAATCTTTCAAATATCACTGAACATCAGAGTGATGATAATCAAAAAGTAACAGAGCTTGTATTGAGATTGAGTATTCCGATGACAAGTTACTAATACAAGAAAAGTTATATTATTGTTACAATATTAATACTACTATTACTATTATTATCAATATTATTGGTACTTGAATAAAATTTTAAAAATGTATTATTCCTGTCATAATGCAATGTGAATAAAATATTTTTGATTTGTATGGAATGGAAAAATTTGTGAGTTGAGTGACCCGCAAGTTAGAATCCGCTGTGCTATGTATGCTCGAGCCTCATCTATACATGCATTGCCTGCTGATCCAGAGAGTGGCAGCTAGTCGACAAATGGTCTGGACTCTATTATACACAGGACAGTCGAGTCTATACAGGTTACTGAACTCTGGAAAAATTCAGTTCCCTACTAATACGTTAAGTGTTATTGATCAAAATTTAAGTTATTAAAAACACACTTACAAGGATACCACAAACGCTAATGTAAAAACCACGATTTCTTAATGATTTGTGCACGAGAATATTATGACACATGTTGGTCAGAAATGAAACAGAGTTGGGGGATAACGTCAAAAATGTTACCGGTATGCTAAGGGCAAGGGTCCATCTGCAACGTTGCCTGTGTAAAGTTTATGGCACATTCTGATAATGTGCTGTGACGGTATATCCCATCCGCAATGTTGCAATGATGTAACGTTTCTGGCACGTGCAGGCAACGTGCCACAATGGCCCATCTACAATGTTGTCTATGTAGGCTAATGTTTCTGGCACGTGCAGACGTACTGCGAGGTCCTATCCGCAACATTGCCAGTGTAACTTTTCTAGCAGGTTCAGGTAACATGCTGCAATGACCAATCTGCAACATTGCCAGTGTAAAATTTCTGGCTCAAGGCTGGCAATGTGCTGATAACTATGTGACCAACTTAGCACATTGCAACGTTGTAACAACATTTAAAGCACTACCTCTGCTGTCTGTGTATTTTCAGGGATACTGGCTGTCAATGGCTGACGTACACATCAGTGGTACCATATTAATAACTGATATTACAGAACCAGTAAAATCAGCAGTATTGAACTACTACCTTTGTATCTACTATTACTTAACAGCAAACACACTAGCTGCAAACAAAATATGTACAAAGAAACTTTAGACATTTTTTGAGAACAAGCAAATGCAGATGGCAGCACAGCTTCGGCAACATCAAGGTGTGCTATATCGATATACACTATACCTTTAAAGTAATAAACATACTAAGTTATAATATACTAAGCTTAGAGGTATGCCTACATAGGTACTGCACATTTATCCTGCAACTAAAAGCAAGTTTTCACCCCGTTAGTGGTGAAATATTTTTTTACGACATTGTACTACTAACAAATTATAGCCTACTAGTTTCTTTTTGTATTTTTCTTATCAAAATTTTCGTACACTTCTGAGTATGTTAAATGTTTTTGAAACTTTAACTTTGCGTAAGTTATCAGCCTACGCAGTTCCCAGTAAATATAACAGCATCTACTATTCCTGAAAAAGTATTGGTTATGTGTAGTCTACTTGGCTAAGTAACTTACATATATTTTGTTCATGTCAGTTGATATAGGCAGGCTATTTTACTTTCTTATTTTATTATTTATTGATCACTAAACACAACACATACAACGTTACAAAGATGCATTCGATCCCCTTGAGCATTGCTCTAGTTGGCGATCTATTACATAATGAAATTCATCGGTCAAGATGGTAGGACTACTTTACAAATCTGGCCAAAATATTGCATATTTGGTAAAATTCTCACTAAATAACATACAGCAAAAAGGCGTTTAAGCAGTCACAAAAATGCTAACCATAGTGCCGGCATGCATAATTTAATAGCAGAAAATGTATCTCACTAATTAGTACGTCCCCACAAATAGTAATGGCCAGATCATAACCGAAATATACACATGGGAATGGGATTTATTATACGTACATCATGACTGACTTTATTTACGTCATACAGCCCGCTTTATCTATGGCCTGCCGTTTTACGTCGTCTGCTTCCGCTGAGATGCCTCGCCAACAAGTTTTTAACAAATCCTGCTAAGGCTTTTTTTTTTGTAATTATAATTTGTTACTAGTAAACTATTTAATTGCGGTAAATTAAATTATCTTTGTTATTTAATAACTTCAAATATATATAAATTAAAATAGTATTACCTTCTTAAGTCCCTCAATATTAAAGCAACAGGGCGGGAAAGGAAAAAAAAAAGACTTGCGAATCACCGCCCGCTAGGGGTTTCACAAAGATTGCGCCAACTTTTGACATGTTTAATTAAAATTTATCCCAAGGGCTTATTCTCCCGCACTACAGAAAAAATCTAACCATCTTGCTAGGCGATGTGGGACTTTTTCTGCTGCTAAGTGGGATTCCAAACAAGCTAAATTTAGCGGGATAAAAGTTTGATTGGCAACACTAGGCGTATTTTAGCGGTTGAATTGGTAGCGGTACCTGTAAACAGAGCATTTTAGCGCTCCTGTTTACAAGGGTGTTTGCAAACATGCTGCAACCAGACTGAGGGTGTTTGAACGTTTCTGGCAACCGAGGCAAGAGGACGGTTACAGGGTTTGTTCACAGGATGTTTACCTATACTTTTATTTCCTGTTTTGTTTCGAACAAATCTGAAACCAAAACAAACTGTATTTATGTGAAATATGGACGAAACTTAAGTTATTTTAAAATAAAATGATGCAATATTAATTTTTCATCATATACTGGTGCACAATTAAATTTATTTCTACAATTTATTATGTTGTACATGTAAAAAAAATAGTGAAAGTAGTTTATT
>PNEQ01094796.1:0-14376 GCA_003012365.1 Medauroidea extradentata
AATAAGCCCATCACTTATTCTAATATTCAGTTGTAAGGAAGTATTGGCTGTTAACTTGTTACAATGTATATATTTGTAAATATCCTGTACTCTGTATGTGTTAAATGTTTATTAACTGCTATGTATGTAATGATCATGACAAGTCCAAATCCAGTTTTCATTGGATGAATATAGGACGCTAAATAAATAAATAAATAAACTCAAACATTTTTTACCAAAAGATTTAAAAAAATTGGAAACAATGTGCAGTCGCACGATGCATAAAACTATGGATAGTGTTTTCAAAAATAATGTACGATTTGTCAGCAAAAAAATATTTTGCTTCATTTTGGCTCATTTTCACAACAAAAAAATGTGGTACTTTGGGTGACAAATTCTAAAAAAAAAAAAAAGAATACATTGCTAAAAAAATTCAGATACAAATTATGATACATTAGTGCCAAAACTATGGAGCAATATTTTGATATGAGTATTAAGGCAGCAATAAAATTTTTTTTCAAATCACTGCAAAACTAAGGAACAAGCCTTTAAACAGATGACTGTGAGAACTTCACAAAACACATACCTTGTCTTTGGTAAAACTGTGGATGGCTTTGCTCTCACTGGTGACTGAACACATTTTGAAAGACTAGAGCCTGAAAACGTCAAAAGCAAATTCGGCCTTCCCAGGCAAACTCGTGGCAACTGTCCTGGACCAGCATACTTGGACTGATGAGTGAGCACTCCACCACTATCACTGTGCCTTTTATCTGGACTTAAACCAACGTAACTCCTGAAACAAACATTTTAATAAAGGTTACTGTACATTCACTCAACGTATTAAACAAAAATTACAATCATTAATACTTATAACGATAAACATTTAGGTCTAGGTTATCACAAAAAAAAACTGATGAATACAAGATAGTAAAGATCAATCCTCCTTGGTGTGGACAATCAAGGTGTTTTGTGAGAAAATATTTGAGAGATTCTCTGTATCAGATAATAGTTCATGTTATATGCCTATTGAACCAGGTCTAAGTCACAACTCAGCTGAACCTGGTGAAGTCTACAATGTTCTCCATACGGAATTGTGCAACACTGCATAAAAGGGCACATTATTTTGTATTTGTTTCCTTTTCTTTTTTTGGAAACTTGTCATATTGTTGGGGGATGAATGTATTATGGGATGGGTCTAAATGTAAATACTGTAGTCACATTAAATGTGAAACACTGGAAGGCACTAATATTTGACTTCTAACAGACGATTATGTAGTGCAGAAGATGCAATAAACTGATGTTTTCTCCAATTTTGCTGTGAACATTATTCTGTTTGACTCCAGCTTCACAAACCCTGAGAGGTTGAACATAACATCTATAGAACGACAGAGATTTTGGTCAGCGCTCAACATCAAGGTCTTTAGCAATTGTGAGGGGTGACATGATGTGAGAACGAAGCAGCACTGGAATGAAAGAGCGGGGTAAACGGGAGATTCCGAGAAAACCCACTGACCAGCAGCATCATCCGGCACGATTCCCACATACGAAAATCCGGGGACCGATCCCGCCAAAAAATAAACCCGGATAGCCTTGGTAGGAGGCAAATGGTCTGACCATTCGGCCACAGCGGCCCCACAACATCTATGCAACAGGGAGTAGAGAGCCCTCCTGAAACATCACAGTTACAAGGGAGTTTGATGCACATGAGAGTATAAGGGTGTAGAGAAAATGAATACGCCCACTTGGTCTATGGTTTGTATGTCAGTGACGAAGTGAAACTAACTCGTGGAGAAATTGGTAGGCCTAACAATAAAGATGGTTGAGAAGTTTAAAAAGAGTTTGGAAACTGTAAGTAAAGGAGTAGGATGAGAAATTTGCCACCCAGTGGTCGACCATTTGCAAGCGTTTTGTTGTCACTGAACATATAACATGTAAATACAAAGCAAAAATGACATACAATAAACATCCACACACACATATACACATAGACCTTATGTATAGACTGCGTAGGCTATCATTCTCAATAGATAATTTATATAAAAAACTCAGCTTGGAAGTTATTTTCCAGTTTATGGAAACTATTAAGATATTTCTTCACAGTATAAAGGGAATTTTTAGTTAGTAGCACTTAAACTGTTATTGAATTTGAATTAAGTACTGTTCACAAAAGTTATCGGAGGCCACAACAAAACATATTTTTTAATAATTCTAGGCAATTGATTTCATCCTAGGTTTTATTATATGTATGTCCGAGTATTACTATATATGGTTAAGGTTACTGTATGGGGGTGATTGTCGTGTAAACAAAGAAAAGGTGGGAAATGGCAGCTAGGCTACTAATTACTAAAACACATAGACAGAGATGTACAAGTACTTACAGAAACAGTATTTGCAGGTTGGAGAACACAAAACACAGATGGACAACACATTTTTGCGTGGTTACGGAGTTTTGCTAGCCAGGCCAACAAAATGCAGCGACTGCGCAAAAATATGTTGTCCATTCTTATTTTATGTTTAACCTGCAAGTACTGTCTCTATTAAGTACTAGTACATCTCTGTCTACATGTTTTATGGTGGTGTAGGTGTGTGTTTACATACATGTTTCGAGTTAAAATCCACAACAGTGGTACTGTCCGAATTGGCCGTGTTAAGGGCCCTTACCACACTTCAAGCCCTTGAAAAAATCCATTGTGGAAGTGACGTCACACACGCCGCTGCTAGAATTTACAGCAAGGGCTCATATGCACCCCAGAATGTCCCCTTCAGCTAAGGAGACGAGCCACTTACCCTTCTAGAGCCCTACGTCCGAATTCACACAATGCAGCCTACTTCATGAAGGGAACAAGGGCATAGGGCTCAAGGGCACGTTGCACTGAAATCGAACACGGCCAGGGTTTTCTGGGAAGTATATGGGTTCAATGTATCTTAAGATACTGTACAGTTCAGAAGCATATTTTGGTCAATTTCAAAAGCATTATTGTTGCTTTAAGATTTACTTTAAATTGAAATCAATTCTGATAATCTAGCAACTCAAGATTGTGATGAATGGTGGAATTTATGTAGGAAATATGTATTTTGTATAGAACTTTGTTACAAACATGAAACAATTTGCATGGAAACAGCAGCATTAGTTTAAAAGAAACACCGTAGCCTTTCAACCTGTACTCTGGGTCAACGAAACTAATTTTTAAGTAGAAAAAAAAAGGTAGGTAAGGGCAACGATTTCCATAACTGTAAAAATCACTAGTTCTGGAGACAACACAGTGCTATTGCACACAGACATTACTGCCACTGATTTGGTGCAATCTCCCCACAAACAGGCTAGCTTCAGCTGATACGCATCACTTTGACAAATAAGTGCTCCCTTCATAGCTTCCAAGACAGACTCACACAGTAATTACACTTCATATAACCTTTGTATCCTACATCCTATCCACATCACCAGCATGCAAAAAACAGTCATAGCCTCCTCACTGAAAGCATTATTGGCAATTTCCAGGCATATTTTCTTTATTCATGAATGTGTTTATCTTTAAATACTGAGGTTAAGTACTCATTGTGAAGCAGCTAAACTATTGATTTCAGAGGTATAGTTTACTAGTGAAAAATGTTACCATAGTAGTTGCAAGTAATTGTTCGCAAAACAAATTTTAGTTACGTTATGTCAATTTAAGTTAGGTTATATTAGGCTAATGTAAGGTTGGGAGTCCCAATACACAGTAGGTCACAACTTAAACCAACCTATTATAATATAACCTAACTTAAAATGATCTAGTCTAAACAAATTTTTTTAAACAGGACTACTTGTGGTAACCATTATTGAAACAAACGTTTTCATGAGTAATTAGGGCCACGATGTTGTGGTGAAAATATTTTTGCCCCACTTTGTTTCAGTGTGTCAACTGCACATCTGTAGCTGTGCTTCATGGTTATTGGCAGAGTGTCTTTTTTCAGATGCATTTCTCATTTGACTGCACCAATCAAAATAAGAGTAGGCCCTATGTACAAAAGACAGAAGAACAAGTATTCACATTTTGGTACATGTGCTTCTGTCTTCTGTACATACTGATAGCCTAGCGGCCTCTTCCTATGTTTTACAATCAGAATACGATTAATCAAACTACAGTATGTAAGTCTGTAATTTGCCAAGACAAGTGAGGGTAAAATCATCCAGTGAGACGATTTAGCAGAGCTGCAGACGTGCAGATAACACATTGAAACCAAACGTTGCAAAACTCTTTTCGCCATAAAATAATTGCTCTATTAATAAGCTATATCTATAAAATCAATAGTTTGGCTGCTTCACGATAAACAGCTATTAAGATAAATATACATTGGGTCTCCTAACCTCAACTAAGGTTAATTTTACTACAGGTTAGAAAGAAAATACGTTTCTTAATGGGAGAGCTTGGCACAGGGAAAATTTCTGCACTAGTTTCGCTTGAATCGCTAAGTGACCAGAAAAATACAAACCTGTGGTGAAATTTAATATAAATAAACTTTGAAGTTATATTAGTAATTTTCTTTAATCTTGAAGTGAAAAGAAACCGTTTTCGCCTTTTTAATTATCATCTTAATGTAACGTAAAATTCAGGAAAGTTCTGTGATTGGTCAGTTTGGTGCACTAGCGATACCAGCGCTCAAGCGGCAGAAATTTCTAACCTGTAGCAAAATTAAACTTACCTCAACTAACCTGACATAACCTAAAATAAACTAAACTAATGAAAAAAAATTATGTGGGACTATTAACGACCACTATAAGTAATAACATTTTTCACCAGTAAAATAAATCTTTAAATTCAAGTTTGGACGCTGCACAATTAGTACTTAACCTTAACATATACCTCCAATAGCATAGGCCTATGCCTAGAAATAAAAAATTTAAGTTTAAGTAGCATTATTAAACCCACAAAACAATAGGCAAATACAGTGGTATTATTAACAAATGGTATGAAAATAAAGTAACTGCAACATAAAGTTATTAAGGAGATCCTTATTAGCTTATTGAACAGTCACTCATATAAATAATTGATAGAACTTAGTAAACTTCTGCTCTTATTTTTGTAAGCAACATTCAACAGGTACTACCAACTCACCGTGAATAAAAATTTTGCCGACTACGACAGTTTTCTCGTTCAGGAAGAAGTGACTGGCTATAACTCAATGGTGATGGCCTTCCGTTATCCCATGAAGACTCTGGTGAATACGAAACATTTACATTTTCTTTCATACCATCAAGTTCAAAATATGTTTGCGATAATCTTGATGTTTTATTTTCAATGTTCCTACTCCTTGAAGTACTAGGCGAACTCGACTTTGACAGTGCACTAACCATGCTGGTTGGACTGTACTTCAGTCCAGAGGCTTTAGAATACATTTTTTTCACACTCCCTACAGAGTTCAAAATATTTCTATCACTTTCATTATAATGAATTGGTGACAAAATCGATTCACCTTCGCTTCGGCTGTTTAAATGATTTTTACTACGCTTACAATAATAATTTGACCCCTGCACACTATTCATCTCATCAGCAGTATGAACCAACCTGTCAATAGAGTCGAAACGCCTATGCCGAATTGTGAAATCAACAGGCTGTAATTCCTCATTCCTTACGGCGTTTGCAGATAACCTATACTTTACCGGTCCGTCACGATTCCTATTCATGTTACGGCTTGCAGTATTCAACATTCTCCCCAGAATTATATCCAATACATAATTAAACCAAAACACAATTGAAGATGTAAAAACTTTCACATAACACAAACTATTTGGTACCCGTTTTCTTAAAATAATAAATACTGTTAACAAAACAAAAATTCCTACATAATAAGGAATGTAAAACAGCACAAATAAAGCACCGATAAAAACACAAATAATTATGAGCAATGATCCTAACGGAATGATCATGCTAATGATATTGATGTGTCAAGTCATTCCGAAATGAGGTAATTTCCACTCGCTGAACACGATATCACCAACTTTCACATAACCTGCAAACATACATTACAAACACGTTGGGATGGGTAACGAATTTGAACAGCGAAAAATGGCGACTAACGTTCAATTATTTCCATACTACTGACAACGTTCCGAAATTACAGTGATGTTCCGACGACAAGAGACTTAGCAGGAAAATGGCAGTGCCATTTTATTGCTCCAGTCGAACGGCGAGCCGAAGCATACGGAGTAGTGATAGGGAAATTCGAATTTTGGTCATTTGGCTATCTGGCCGTCATAAACAGAGGTTACCCCAAACAAATTGTTCACAAACAGATCCAACGCACCGTCACTAACACAGACACAAACAAAACCACCAATTCAGACATCCCCCTGGATGTTCCATAGGTACCATGAAAGTTTAAATAAACTTAAAACCATACTGAACTCTGGACACAAAATTCTGGCTGCCTCACCACAGACACAAGACTTGTTTTCAAGCCCCCCCCCCCCCCAGATTGGTCATCAAACGACCACTCAACCTCCGCAACAAACTAGTCCATCCGAAACTCCCACCAACTGCAACCTCCAGCAAAACAGTTAACCCCAGAGGCTCCTATCCCTGTAACAGTTCTCGCTGTGGTTCCTATACCATTCATCAGCCATCTACCCACTTCAACAGCAGACTGACAAACTACACATATCCCATTCAAGGTAGCTACAACTGTGCTACAACAAACGTGATATACCAGCTCCAATGTAAACACTGTGATGCAAAGTACACAGACATAACCACCAACACTGTAGGACAGAGAATGAATGGACACAGGGCTGACACAAAGCAAGCGCTAGCTGGTCGAAACATCTGCCCACAAGAAAAGCAAGTCGTAGCTCATGCAGTTTCCCACAACAAAGACTTTGATTCCTGCCACAGCACCAAAATTATGAAATCCTTGCCATTTTCTTAGAACTCAGATGCTGGGAACTGGCCCACCAATATATCACGAAGTCAAGACAACCTCCATGCCTCAATATCAGATAACTCACTCCCCCTATTCATTGCAAGCCACCACAAAAAGACCTACATTACTGCCCCATGTTTGAATTTCCCACCATGCTTAGTTCACCTTCCAGCCGCTAGGCTTACAGGTAACAGAGCACATACTGCTGCTGGATTGCAGGTGTGCATGTCTTGCCGCCCGAGGAAGCCAGTTTAAAGGCCGATTCACAATGAAGTTAACATGGACCTCCTTACGTTACCTTTGCGTTAACTTTACAGAAAAATTTACTGCGGATTTGACCGGTGTTTCACATTGAAGTTAAGGAATTAAGTTGAGGTACAAGAAGGCTACGTTACAAATGCTGCAAGACTACTGACGATCATTGCAATATTGAAATATAACGATGTTATTTGAGTCGCAAAATATTTACATGTACAAGTGGAAACGTAAATTAATAACGAAAATGATTCGCAAGTACCTGTTTCAGTTATGTGTTGAAAATGTGTAATAAATTACCCTCCTAATTGTAACATTACGGCTTTCTTACCAACTCGTATTTTTATTCTCACATTTCACATGCTTTATTTAAGAGTGATTCTGTTGGGATTCTATTTATTTTAATGAAACGGGAGGGCTAAACTTTTAGTTTAACGTCTTTCGTGAGACTGGTGATGGTGAGACACTTGTTTGATATTTTAACATGTTTACTGTCTACACATATCACACCTACCTCAGTGAACAGCGAACATACAAACCATCTAGTTAAATTTATTGTAGTGTCCTTGAACGAATGATTTCGCAACACATTAGCTCTGAATTATTTATAAATATATGATAACGACTCACCAAACAACCATAGCCACACATGTATTAGGCAATGCACTCACAAATACCATGTCACACGAGTAACAAATCTTACGTGGAATTAAAAATATTATTTACTTAAAATTACAATAACGAACATTTTGCTTTCACCTCACTTCAAAACACAACTATAACAAATGAACTTCTTTTCATACACCCTTGTACATGAACGAGCGAGCATCACACAATTTGAAGTTACGAGAAACGTCTGTAAAACCAAGTTTTGGCGCGATAAAATCTCGTAGGCAATAGCCAACAAAAGAACAACTCCGCTTCTGATTGGCTGTTCTTAACTTTACCTTTACGTTATGTTGAAGTTGACTCAACTTCGACATTTATAAGTTACAGTTGCGTCGCCGATAATTCAATGTGAAAACACTGCAGCGTGACCTATATCTCAACTCAGCTGTAATGTAAAGGTAACGTAAGAAGCTCCATGTTAACTTCATTATGATTCGGCCTTAATACTTGCGAAACGTCGCGAACACGCTTCTGCGGAAAAGTGTGTGTCGTCCCTTCATGTGTGTACCTATTTACAAGTATCAACTGTAAGTACTTGTACTCCTGTCTGTTATGTTACTACTGCATATAATACAGATTTAAAGAAAGTTGCAAAGGAGTTTTAAAAAGTAGCCTCTGAAAGGCAGATATCTGTAGGATTCACAGATAAACCTATGTAAGGGATGTGTAATTTAATATTTTTTTTTCAATTTTTTTAGGAATTAAGAGAGCTCGAGATAAAAGCTTCTTAAAAGGTGTCAATGTGACATGTCAAGATCAGCTTACCCCAAAACCTCAATACTTGCACAAAGTGGCGGCTAAGTTGAAGGACAAGGCTTGTTCCTTTCGCAAGAGACTTCGAATGGCGGAAGAAATGTGCAACATCCAGTATTTCCAAGAATCAGCAGCTCTCATGTAAGATATGGCATACCAGTTCATATTGTCACATGTTAGAACTCAAAAACTTAAACCTAGGGGTAGAAGGTTTTCATTGGTTAACAAAATTTTAGCTCTGTCCCCATACAAGCACATTGGTAATGCTTGATATTTAAACTGTTCAAAATCAAGGTAATTTTTTACAGAGATTATATTTCATACATATTCTTACAAGAGAACCCTATTATTTCAAAGTAACTTTTTCATCAACCCTTAGTGCAAGCCTTGTATCGATCGTAAGATTATAGAAAGGTACAGAACACCAATGTTTGTATGCTATATTGTAGTAAAGTTTACCCACGAATGGTTTGAGAATGATGAGTTATAAGTATATGTATGGTAAGCTAAGTCTAAATTATTTACTGATTGAAGCAACGACCAATGTTGTCAGTAGGCCTACACATCTTTTGAACAACACTTATTATTTTGTTCGCATAAATGTTATGCTTTAACTGCAATTTGTCACTGCCTTGCAGCTATGTAATTTATTATTTTTTTACTCCTCTATTTTTGCATTTGCCAATACCGTATCGTACAATTTAGATTGCAAAGGTAAATTTTGTGAAATTTCACTTCCCAATAAAATTGACACAGGAATATTGGTCCATATATATTTTGATAATAGTCTATGCACGTTCAGTATATTACCAGGTCGTCTCATAGTGGCAATTTTATGTTCGGGTTGTTCAGGTGTTTCCGGAAAATGACATAGGCACAAGAACTTCCATTGTAAACAACTGTGCAAACGTCTATGAGCATTGTCCCTTTGTTTTAAATTTTTTTCTGATAAAATGCCTGGAACTCGATGTACTGTTGCTTCGTGTTCAAATAGTTTACAGAAGACTAATACAAGGACAGACACATCACATATTCGGTACCATACCTTTCCAGTGGACGATGAATTAAGGAAGATTTAGATTCAGCATTGTAGGCGGGATGGGAAATTGAATTATTCAACATGCCGTATTGTTCTATACATTTTACAAAGCAGGATTATGAAAGAGATCTTAAAAACGAACTGTTGGGATTACCACAACGAAAGGTAAGTCTCATTTATTGTACAGTGACATGATATTATTATAAAACAAAATGTGAATTAAAATAAAGCTTTAGTGTCAATAGACACGTCGCCTTATGAAGTTGAGAGTTACACTATAATATTCATAACTAAATAGCACATCACTGCGTAGGCATACACCGTGTGTAGTGACTGTAGGCTTAAGTATGTTAATAATAAGATTAGCTAACATATTTTTGAAGAATAATTTTGATTGGTCAAGAAAGAAGGGGGGGGGGCAGATAGCCAGCAAAAAATTTTGAAAAAACTAAAAGTTTGATGATGTGATTCATCTCATACATTATATATATATATATATATATATATATATATATATATATATATATATATATATATATATACACACACACACACACATATAAGGAAAGATACCCAGCTAGCACCAGTGAGCCTATGGACCTCCTCAGGAAATCTCCATATGGATAACAGAGACTGCCACAGGTCATCAATTATTGATCCTATTTGTGTGCCTCAACTGTGCCTGGCACCTCCTGTTTGGATGTCCATAGGTCATCCCTGTTGGATGAAGACTAAGCTGGGATCCCCAAAGAAAACCACCAGGAGACATGCATCAAGGACCACCAGAAGACATTGTCCCTTAAGGACCACCAGGAGACGTGCATCAAGGACCACCAGAGGACATTGTCCCTTAAGGACCACCTGAGGTAATCTTTTATGGATCACCAGAGGAAATACATCCTTGTGGACTGCCCTAGGCCATCCATAGCGGCAGGGGCATCATTTCAGGTTTTTCCAGGGGGAGGGGGCAAGATTTTGTTTTCTGATGACAGTGGCCTTGTTGCATCTTTATTCATTAATTAAGCATGTATAAATTACATACTTTAATAATAAATCTTCAGTTTTATGTCCTTATGTTAGCATTATTTACATTAAAAAATACAAAAAATATATTTATACACAAAAATTCCAAATCCAGGGAGGGGGCATTTGCCCCACCCCCTGTAGCCCCAAATGACGCCTCTGTGATATTTTCATTAGCAAAATTGGGTTGGTGGCATAGGGGAAGGCCGTTCTAGTGGGAAACCGGAGTCTCATATTTGGCAATGCCGCAAAGGGGGGCCTAGCTTGTTAGCGTGCACAGCCAGCTGTCTCACTCAGGACCGATTGCAACCTCTTTTCCAGGTTCCATCAAAATCTCTGGCTCATTTACAGATGGTTTTTCTTAGTTTAAACATTCACTTAGTTTGCAGAAGAAACTTTATCCGCCATCATCATTGTACATCCTTCAAAGAAGTATTTCAGGAATTTTCAAAGAACAACCTTGCAGAGTAGGGTAGGTTTGCTTAGGACCTTGCTCCATGGAGCAGTTAAGTGAATACTTGCCACAGGGCTGAGACCTGATTGCCAGAAGAAAAATAATTGTAAAAAAACGATATTGTATGTTCTTGGTTTGTGCCACCCATTGGTGCAAGAGAAACCACTTTACTCTCCGGCATGTTGCTCTTTGAAAAAGTCCCTAGATGTGTGATGAGGGCATTTTTGGCCATAAGACAATAAGAAGTTTTGCAATATTTTGCATTTTAAAGATAATGAGCTGTAAGCTATAAACTGCAAAACATATTTTAAATAAAATAGAATATATTTATTTTATTTTACACTAACATATTATTTGGTTTGTTATCTGTGAATTCAATAATTATTAAAATTTTTTTATATTTATTACCACTTAATCCTACAACTTTGCTTTCAAATATATATGTTTTAAACGCTATATTAAGGTAATTGGAAAGTGAAAAAATTATAGTTGTATTTTTTCATGCAAACACGTTGTCGTTACTAGTGACTGCAATACTGCCTTAATGAAATCATTTTAGCTTGAATTGACGCGGACCAAGCCGCATGCCCTCGGAACAGCCCGTCGTGCGCACCACACATGCAGGAACACACCTGGATACCAGTACTGCGGGCGCATATGGGAAAGCGCCCGGCAGCGTGGTCCCAAGAGGCCATGGCGTCCCGACGCCGCCACCGCAGTCAAACACAATGTCCAGCCATAAAACAAACCCTCTTGACCTCCGGCAATTGCCGGGAATACGTCCCATCAAGCCTAAAAGCCACAAACACGCTGTGAACCACGACGTGTCAGTGCGTGTGTTCTGTGCGAGTGAGGGAAAAGGGGACACGTGTGTAGAGTGATAAAGAGACGTCCTAGGCCAGGGGTAACCTTGTTTCCCAAAATTCAGCCCCTTAGGAAAGACTTGTCAGGTCTAACCTCAAACTCGGGTAGAAACACCCCTGCGCCTAACGTAATATTGGACTCGTCCAACCGGCAACCTCTGCCGTGTAAATTCTTTAAAACTTCTAATTGTTAAAATACTTTTCTTTATAATAACATGGCTCTCTAGATTTTTCATTTAACAATATTAAAATAATTCTCTGTTATTAATGTAATTTAAATGCACGTAACGTAAAATATTGTCTGACATAAAATTTTCAAAACATAGAAATGAACATTCCAAACAACCTTTTGGATATTAATCATCAAGCCTAAATTTCATACAAATTTTCCAAGTGCTTTGTTTATATGTTGTAAGTGTTTTTTGTTGTGTGAACGAAGTTTTGGCGCGCTCAGCAGCAAGGTCGCCCTGAGCCCGACATGGCTTCGGCAGTTGACTACTGGCGGCGTGTAGAGGCGGTTCGGCTACGGTCACCCGGGCACCAGCACCTCTTTTGTTTTACCATTCACTGTAATAGTCGTCGTCTTTCTTTGTCTGGAACAGTAATTTAACGTAATTTATGTGTCCGGGTTAACCCCTCTCCCCTGTCGTCTCGTTCCGCGCCCAGGGGCTTTTCATACCGTAATTTTCTACTTCCCACCACGTGGGAATTCTACCGCATCGCCTACCGGACGGGCCAGGTCCGGATCCATTTCATACATCGCCAGGATTGTGTTTTGTACTAGGAGACCGATGTGAGTAAATAATAACGCCTTGCCTATATATATATATCTGTGTTATTATTGACTTCGCCGCTTCACGGTGGTTCAGGGCACGGGACCCTACAACCCGGTGACGTAAGTGTTTATATGGGTGTACAGGTGCCCGAAATCCCTGTCGAGTGCATTGTGTGTGTTTGGATATGAGCATGGGGAGGGCCATTACACTCCCCTGAGTAAGTAGAACGTCGGAGGACGAGGAGATTTTTAAGCCGGTCGTCGGCCACACGACCCTGAAATAACTCCACTCGTAACATCTGAGTGCCGGTTCTCTGCTAATCGGCTGGCGCCTAGTCGGGAACGATCTTAAAGCACGCTAGTATTTTCTCATCACCATCTCCACCCTCGTCCCCGTCAGCATATTACACCCGTAATGGCTTGTCAATGTCAAAATCTGCACATTGTTGTGCAGCACTACTCACGAAAATAAATTTGCTTACTGAAATGAATCGCAGGCTGTTTGATATTGTTGATAACATTTTCAGTGCAGTGTAATTTAGATTTTAACATTGTACAAGCCTATGTAAATTAAAGCACGTGACAGTGTTTATGTTTACATACCGTGAAAAGGTATAAACTGGCAGAAAATATAAATTAATCAGGGCTATTTTGAGTGCTCACTTTATCCCGAATCACCTAAAATTTGGCTTGGATTCATACATGCAGCACCATCTGTTATTTGCACTAAGAACTAAACCAATGCTGTTGGTTCACAGCACCATCTGTATCTTTAAAAAGATTGTAACCTAGCTGCCATTAGAGCACCTATATACAATAGGTATTCGGGCGTCCTGAGATTTCTGCGCAAGAGAGCAAGTTGAGATTTTCTGGTAGCAGAAAAAGAGCAGGAAAGAGCAAAAATCGCAGTGCACTTTTCTTCTTCCAATCGAACAACTAAAGTCGTGATTTGCGGACCTTTCAGGACCTTTGTTTACTTCATATCAGCTGATCGCAAATTTATTAAAGTAAACTTTTTATGGCATTAAATGGTAGTGAGGTTTATTTTTTAAGGAAGAGAGTGAGTAGCCCAATGGACCCTAAATAGAGTTATTTCTCCAGGTGGAAACCATTCTAGCTATGTCTCTGCAGTTTAATTGATATTCAGTTATGCAGGATTATTTAGGGCTATTCAAAATTTATGGATTTGCCCGAGTACAAAAATGTGTTATTGCCCATGTCACTGTTTTTTAAGGCATTTCGATTTTATCACTCGCCTTCACCTACGAACATAATATTTACATCTATAGATTTATTGCCTTCCACTGTTAGGCCAGACATCGCAAAAAAAAAAAACTGATGACACCTTATGGAATCTTTCATGTTCTGTTGTTTGATTAATGTGACGTGTGCGCAACCGCCCACACAATTCCAGCGACCGTTCTCGGCCTTCTTATAGCGATACCAGCCAGGATGGCCAGCATCGTCGGTGGCTAGCTGAGCGTAAGGAACGCACCCTAGAGTTACCCCAAGCCAGCCAAGTCAACTGAGCAGGTTACATTAATGCGACATCCACCCACGTGGTAGCTAACTGACCAAAACAGCTAATTACGCACGTAACAAGGAAACCACCACCACCACAACGTGAAGCAGCAAGTAATTTGCAAGGGACATTGGTAGTTTCGTC
>PNEQ01094797.1:0-10055 GCA_003012365.1 Medauroidea extradentata
TTAATTGTCAAAGTTAATTAACGTGTCTCTGACACAGGAGTAATTGTGTGCATAACTAATTGTGTTGTGAGAGTTCTAGTTGATTACTGTTTTGTGTATTTCGTAGCTTTGTGAGCTATTAAATCCAGTACTTAATTTAACTCTTTTATTTGTAATTATAAGACCTCTATCCCAAAGAACTCATGGGAATTGCCCACATGTAAAGTTTATGTCTCAAACTTGTAACAGTATGTTTGTTTGTGTGTGTGTCCCCTCCTAAAAACTTTGTAACCAGTGGACCGTCTTTCGTCAAACTTTGTACACGTCATATAATACTTTCTAACCTGAAATACATTTCGTTAATGCTCTTTTCATATTTTCAAAACGGTGGCCATTTTAACTTTTTTTTAATCACGCTAGACATATAAGGGACCGCACTTCAGAAGTCTATAAAACTCGGTACACACAAAGAACATAATAAGATGAACTGACTCTTACGCATTTCGTTCATGCAGTTGCATAACCTTTAAAAATGGCGACCATTTTTTATATTATTAGCACAGTATGACATGTCTGAGAAAATACTTTACCGAAGTTCATTTCGCTTAGTTCACAAGTAGCACACATTACTCTGACTTTACTTTAGTCACGGTCGTAGAAGAACAGGTCTGGACACTCGCCTATCTAACAATGTATTTTGCTTGACCCTCTTGTTGTTTGGCTGTAGTTCGTCAAGTTACCGAGAATGTCGTACTTTTTGGTGCTGTTTTCCGGGCGGTCGGACTCAAACTCCGTTCACTTTTTTTCCATTGTTAAGTTTATAAAGTAAATAAAGATGCTGGAGCCTTTTCTTAAATTTGTGTGCGAAGAAAATATTTCATAAATTGATAAAAAAATACGTTTTGATAAATTGTTTACCATAGAGGAAAGGAAGTGGGCGGAGTTTAGTCCGACCGCCGTAACATCAGCGCCAATAAAACACAATATTCTCGGTAGCTTGGTGAACTACAGCCAAACAACAAGGGGGTCAAATTTCCAGGCGAGTGTCCAGACCTGTTCTTCTACGGCCGTGACATTAGTGTATTTCAATCTCGCTCAGTTTATGTTTTCAAAATGGTGGTTATGTATATTTTAGCGTAGTAGGAGGATATGTATTATAACTTGGTACACATATACTACACACAAAGTTGACTTGACTTATGTGTATTTCGTTCGTCCTGTGTTCATATTTCAAAAGTGGCTGACATTTTTATATTTTTAGCATATATGAGGAAATATTTTTTTTATATAATTTAATCAAATTTGCCACTTACACATAACTTATACTACTTACAAAAGCTGACTTTATTTTTGTATATTTTGATCAAAACTATCTTCATGTTTTAAAAATTACGACCATTTTTACATATTTAGCATAGTGTTCATATCATTTCGTTCATCAATGTGTTCATAATTTTACTATGGTGACGAATTTTTTATATTTTTAGCATGATATGACATTTTTGAGGAACTATTTTTTCCGAAGGTATTAATATTGGCATATTGTACTTGAGTTACTTAACTGACTGAACTTTTGTGTACTTCGTTCATCTTTTGGTCATATCTTGAAAACGGCGGCCCATTTATTAACTTTAATGGGAAAGATTGACATCTCAGAAATTTTTTTCCTAACTTTATCAAACTGAGAACACAAGTCTATTAATTAGTACGCTGATTTAACTTTTGTGTATTTCGTTTATAATATTTCTCAATTAATATTATTAATACTTAACAAAGCTAGATGTACGTAAACGATATTAACTTCCAGGGTTAATTTGCGCCCTTCCTGACGAAAGTAGTTGCTATGCGGGTAACGTATTGTTATGTTTGTACGAGACATGGTTAGTTTTGTACCTAGTCACACACAGTCACAATTTATAGGTATAAAACTTTTTTTTTAGTTTTCACATGTTTTGTAAAATGGCATGACAAAATAAAATTAAGATAAAACGGTTTTATGCTATAAAGGAAAACCAAGTAAATATAAATAATTAATACTTACTGAAGAACAGTGGCAAGGGCTGCGTTTTTTTTTGTGTATTGTGAAGCCACTCAAATTAAAATAAACAATTGCAAATTAAAAAAATTAAATTAAATTAAGTAAAAAAATAAAAAAACAGTATTATTTATACACGTCTTGTCGTAGCTGTGACACTGTTATTCAGTGTGCATTATATTTTTGGAAAAGTTGTTTGGTTTTCCTTACTAGCATTAAACCACTTTATGCAAATTTAGACCTAGAAATACTACTATACAAAATTTATGAAAGATGAAATTTTTCATTACTGTAAAAATTGTCACAATATATGTCTCTAAAAACTCCATATATATTACAAACATAAAAAATATTAAAACATTTGGAATGTTGGGTGAAAACCTCCCTAAACAGACTACAATGTGAGATATAATATGTGATCTGTGAGTTGAACGGCCTGAGTGGGTGTGTAAACACGATGTATTTGGAAAGTGATGACCAAGACATGAGAGGAGCAGAGAGGCTGGATATATACAAGATGATAGGCAGGGGAAAGTTGGCACATCTGCGTTGTTACACGACTACTTTCACCGGTCTAACACTGAGGTGTGGCAGACTCCACTATGCTGGGAAATACAGAGCTCGACCGTTTCTGTACCAGCTATTTAGAATGGTCCGATGCGCTAACGAACTGGCATATTTGAAAATCTCTATGCTCCACTGTCTTGATCTCGTATACGAAATAAGTGCACGAGGTGAGCGCCGTTGGTCGACAAGATGGCGGCCATTAGATTGTATATCTCGACCATGACTTAAGGTTAATTCTACTACAGGTTAGAGAGAAAATACGTTTTCTTATGGGAGAGCTTGGCACAGGGAACATTTCTGCCACTAGTTTCGCTTCGATCGCTAAGAGACCAGATAAATACGAAACCGTAGTAAAATTAATTTTAAATAAACGTGGAAATTATGTTTGTCATTTAATTTAATTTTAAAGTGAAAAGAAACCAATTTCGCGTCTTAAATTATCAACTAAATGTAAGTTAAAATTCAGGAAAGCTCTGTGATTGGTCAGTTTGGTGCACTAGCGATACCAGCGCTCAAGTGGCAGAAATTTTCCCTGTGCCAAACTTATAACATTGATCTTTCTAACATGTAGTAGAATTAACATTAACCATGGCCAAAGAGGAAAAGGTCTGGACCATAGAGGTAATATATAGTAGAGGGAACATGACGTCACCAACGTGTGTCCAACATGGTCTTGAGAGTTTGGTGTCGTTTATTTATGTTTTATCGGCGTAAAAATGTAGTCGTGTTGTTTGAAACTCATGGCGTACCTTCCAGAATATATATTTAGTCATGTGGTGTCACCGAGATCTCGGTTCAAAACCTTATAGTAAGTATGTAGCTAATATCTACTTATTACTAAAAACAGCTGGGTTAAGGAAAACAGTAACGTGGCAAACATTGTTTACATTTGTCGTTCTGAAATTTCTACATAATTATACTATGCGATAATATGGTTGTATGCTCTCCTTAGTTCATATATTTATAAGGTACCAAAATAACCCAACATAGTTGTGATTACTAAGCAATTATTATCTTACCTCTCAATGTTATTGCAAATTTCCCGCGCATATTTCACTAAAGTCACGTGACACATGTTGAACACACAATTTCGTACGCAGCTGTATAGAGGATACTCCCTCTACCCTATATTTACTCTAAGGTCTGGACACTTGGAGTTGAAAATTGACATTAATATGACTGATTGGCGCCACACTGGCTCTGTGGTGTTGTTTTAACATTGTGTAAGTGGATCTACAAGGAGCAAACACGTGTCATAGCTGCTAGGAGAACTGCTAGTACGAAGCTATGTTGCATTGTTAAAATAACACGACATTAGCAGTGGCGCTATCAGTTAGTAGCATTGATAGATAGGCTAGTGTCCAGACCTGTAATTACAAGACCGTGGTCTCGACTGACAAAATACGAGTTTATGTGACAAATATGGCAAGTCAACTGTTAATCAGCATGAAAGAGGAATCTTAATATTAGCAGAAACAATCTCTGCGTGACTAACTCGATCAAACACAAAAGTAAATGCCGTAGTAATTGAAAAACCGGAATCTGCACATTATACACAGTAATATTCGGACTATATTTCATGTGAAATCCATAGCGCTGTGATTGAGTGGTTCATTACTGCCAACGACTTTTAGGTTCGAAACTCCCCCCACCCACCAAGGTGAATGTTTTATAGTAATTTCAGGTTATAAAAACGAACTCTACGAAACATTAAAATATTTTACGTTATTTTATGTTTTACACTCATTGAATCTCACCGTTATTTTCCGTTTGTAGATATGAAACTACTACTGCTGGACATGTAGATGCACATAAATAACTCTTAAAATTAGTCGTCTATACACGTGATAAATGTTTAGCTGCGCTTCTCCGGTAAAGTACACTAACTAACATCACATTCTCTTAAAACAAAGAGAAACCTTTAAAATGAATAACATATAGTGGAATATGAAGAGTTTCTTGTTGCTGTTGGATGAGTTAAATAAAAAGCGCAACAATATTTTAGAGAAAGGCTAACGAACGAAGACTTTAAGAAACTAAAGTTTAAGTTACATAGTTTTAAGCTACAGTGAAGTAGTTTTGCTAATGATTTCACTAAATTAATGTGAGGCTGTCTAATTAATTTAGAGCAAATTTTGTTGAATTTTATGTAAGAGGCCAAATACCTACTGTTAACAGATATAACTTTTTGTCTCGGTATCTTAATAGGCCTAAAGTAAAATGAACCTCCCTCATTAATTTTTTTAAACAGTCATCATATTTATAAAATACTATCAGTACCCCGCGGCTTTGCTCGCGAGTATTATTCGTAACTGGTAATGTTTACTTTAGTTAAAAAACCTCTTTGTATACAAGATTGGTAAAGGTGATTTGGAATAAAGTGAACACTCAAAAAAGCCCTGATTAATTTCTATTTTCTGCCAGTTTGTATCTTTCCGCGGTATGTAAACATCAACATTGCCACGTGCTTTTATTTACATAGTCTTGTACAATGTTTACATTTACGTTACAGTGCTCCGATAAATTTTAGCTACAATATGTACTCATTAAATGCACAGGTGTTGAATATATGCTATACTCAGTAGTAATCTTAGTTATAAATACCTGCAGGTAAACATCTTATAACACTGGTTTCTCTGCGTCTACTCTAACGGCGCGGTTACCGTTACGATTCTCGTAAACGCATGCACAGTAAATTCGAACTTTTAAATTAAAACCGCCACTAAAAACACACACGACAAACGCAACTCAAGAATTCAAGTTCCGTTCAGCATACTGCAATGAACGACGACGACGCACGTAAAGAGAAACAATAAATAACGTATTTTCTTAATGTGTGAAACACGGGAAAAATGCTGTTTCTTGTTCCAGATACTCAGGCTGGCGATCATAAAACATAACAACTTACATTTCTATTGACTTCACATAATTTAGCAATGATATTCATAAACAGTCACTTCTAATACTTTTGAATGTGATTATCAGATACCCATATTCTTTACACAACCGACAAACAAACTGAATGACGCAATTCGCTTCCAAAATCCAAGCGAAGCGGCGGAAACCTAAGTCTGATGCCATCTGTCGGTGAAATTTTAAACTACATCTGTGGCGCAAAGAGTTAGCGGCATGTGCCAACGATAATCGACTCGGTCACGTCGCATTGTGCTGGCGCTAATTAAATAAAATTATACAGTCAGTAGGTATGCCAGTAAGAACTTAAATAAATATTTTAAAGTATATTAAATACAGAGAGGTCGTTTGCATTTGATGTTGTTTCACTAATGCTGTATTCTAATAAGAAAATACACGGGACTACGTGCAATTATTCGCTACCAACCATACAAACAATAATGTAACTGTTGTTAATGTTGACTTATATGCAGTAACGGCTAGTGATTTTTTTCAAAGGTTAAATCTTTAGTGCTCACTTTATTCCGAATGACCTATACTTCAGTCATCAAGTGTTAGGAAGTTGAACTAATTCTGCAGCAGGATAAGTAGCAATAGCTGTCCACGCGAAAAGCAGTCTTAAGTTTGTCCCTGCCACTAACAGCGACTTCGCCTGGGCCTTATTTATAGCCCTGCCTATTTGACGTTGTGGGGTGATTACAGACACCTAAGGTAAGAGGTTAATCGAATGTAAAACATCTGTTTACCCTGTGCACAACCATTGGTGACGGTGCCCTCAATTATATATTTTCAAAATATTCATTTAAACTTAAATTCCACTACAAAGTTTCAGTGGGTAAAGGTTTCGCGGAAACGTATTTGGTGCTCCAAACTTGAGATTAGTGAGATGATATATCGTCGGTTTACTGCCAAAAGTGACAAAGTCAAAATGAGATTAAATTATAAAAATGCTAGGAATATGTGTATGTTGTTCACGAACAATTGCCCAAGTTTAAAGTCCATTCGTCGTTTCGTACTGTTGTGTCAGAGTGTAGTAACTTACCACATTTTTGTTAATATCTACAATTCAATAGTGATTTTAAACAAAATAACATGCATGACTTAATCACTTTTGGCAGTATACCGACGATATGTCAGCTGTTGTAGAGGAACCTAAGTGGAAAGCGAACTGCAATTTCACGCCTTCTAAACGACTACATGTAAACTGCTCTAATTCGTTCTTCCTTGTAGTTTTTGTGTGTTAGAATTGAACGTTCGCACGCAGCTTTTAAAGAAATTTGAGCCCAGAACCTCCTGTAATTTAGACCTAAGTAACAAACAACTGCGTCACGTAACGTCGAAATAATTCATGAAAATAAATTTTTATTTAAAAATGTCCCGGGATCATAGAGGTTGTACAACACCACATATCGATACGTTAACGTAGAGTGAAACTAAGGTTATTTCTCGCTGCTCGTTTCGGCTTTTCTGATCGTCTGCCTTGTGTTGACCAACTTAGTTTTAGTCTTAATAATCACGTTATCTTATAAAGTAAAAAAAAAAAAAAAACGTACATATGTATATATTTTAAAATACTTACATAAGCATCACTACGACGCGAACAACACCTCAATAACGCTACTGGTTAGATAGATATCGTGAGTTGATGGAAAACAAATTTTGTGTTTTTTCATCCTTATGGGTGACGAATTTGGAAATATTTTAGATTCACATCTTAGACAATTGTATAAGTATCCAACTGAAGTGTAAATCACATCTCTAGGCCGTTCAGTCGAATCAAAATCGATCATTCACAAAAAAAAAAAACATATCACCCCTACACAGTACTGAGAAATCGAATTTCGAAAAATCCTAAAACCGTTTGCGATCATTTCTGTAATCATCATCCTGAAGCAAAGATTAATTGTATATCTCGACGGGTTCGAGAGACATCGAGGATTTATCTCGAACACATTAATGGTCTTTTCACCACCTAAGAGAAAATATTTCGAAAAACCCTTTAATCACATTTTAGAATACTTTATTGACGTCTCGCGGACGTGAAAAAACACAACATTAGTCCGCTGGGTTCAAGATATATCGACGATTAATTGTAAACACTTTTCACCACTTTTCACCCCTTTTCACCTCCTTAGGTGGCGAATTTCTAAAATTCGTGAAACTATTTTTCAGGTATTTGAGTAAGCATCAATCTTAAACAAAAATGGCGTCGCTATATAAAATCATTGGGATCTATATATATCGATAGAGAATCGAAAACACATTTTACCCCTTTTTTAACCGGTTTAGGGCCGAATTCGGAAAATATATTTTAATGGTACTTGGGATACTTACAAAAGCATCAATTTAAAGCAAAGAGCACTTCGATATCTCGATTGGTTCTATAGATACGGAGGGATAATCGAAAACACATTTCATGTATTTTCACCCCCTTAATTAAAGAATTTAGAAACGTCTTGGAATCCTGTCATAGACATTTGTATACATAACCAAATAAAGTAAAAATCACGACGATAGCCAATTGTGTTTCAAAGATAAAGACGATTCATAAAAAACACATTTTGTCCCTTTTTACTGTCTGGGAGGCGAATTTAAAAAAAAAAACTAAAACTACTATTTGGGTATTTACGTAAGCAATATTTTGAAGTGAGTATCAACAGTCAGTCAATCAGTCAGCTTTCATCTCTATACATAAAAACTAGCAGTCCCCCGCGGCTTTGCTCGCGAGTATTATTCGCAACTTCTGGTAATATTTACTTTAATTTAAGAACCTATTTGTACTCAAGATTGGTACTTCAGTTATCAAATGTTAGAATGTCCAAGCGGCTAGTTGAACTAACTCTGCAGCAGGATAAGTAGCTATAGCTGTCCACGCGAAAAGCAGTCTTAAGTTTGTCCCTGCCACTAACAGCGACTTCGCCTGGGACTTATTTATAGCCCTGCCAATTTGACGCTGTGGGGTAGTTACAGACACAGAGGTGAATCGAATGAAAAACATCTTATTTACCCTGTATACATCCATTGGTGACGGTGCCCTCAATTACATATTTTCAACATATTCACTGGAACTTTATTGCTATTACAAAGTTTCAGTGGGTAAAGGTTTCACGGAAACGTATTTGGTACAGCAAACTTAATATTAGTGAGATGATATATCGTCATTTTACTGCCAAAAGCTGCCCAGTCAAAATGAGATAAAATGATAAAATGCTAGGAATATGTATATTTTGTTGACGAACAACTGCCCAAGTTTTAAGTATATTCGTCATTTCGTACTGTTGCGTCACAGTATAGAAACGTACCACATTTTTTGTTAATATCTACAATTTAATAGTGTTTTTAAACAAAATAACATTAATGACTTAATCATTTACGGCAGTATACCGACGATATGTCAGCTGATGTTGTAGAGGAACCTAAGTGAAAGCGAACTGCAATTTTACCCCTTTTAAACGACTACATGTAGCCTAAATTGCACTAATTCGATCTGCCTTGTAGTAATTGTGTGTCAAAATTGAACCTTCGCACGTAGCTTTTAACGGAATTCCAGCCCAGAACCTGCCGGAATTTAGACCCGAGTAACAAACAACTGCGTCACGTAACGTCGAAATAATTCATGAAAATAAAATTTTATTAAAAAAAAAAAAAAAAAAGAACAAATATCTGTGTCCTGGGCTCATAGAGGTTGTAAAACACCACGTCTCGATAGGTTACTGTAGAGTGAAACTCCTATATAAGTTGTTTCTCGCTGCTCGTTCCTGCTTTTCGGATCGTCTGCCTTGAATATTGACCAATTTAGTTTTGTTCTTAATAATCACGTTTCTTACAAAGAAAAAAAAATACATGTATATATATATTTTTAAATATTTACGTAAGCATCACTCTGACGCGAAGAACACCTCAATATCGCTACTTTTTAGATAGATATCGTGAGTTGATGGAAAAGAAATTTTGTGCTTTTTCACCCTTTTGGGTGTCGAATTTTGAAATATTTTAAATTTACATCTTAGACATTTGTATAAGTATCCAACTGAAGTGTAAATCACATCGCTAGCCCGTTCAGTCGAATCAAAATCAATCATTCACTAAAAAAACACATATCACCCCTGCACAGTATTGAGAAATCGAATTTCGAAAAATCTGAAAACCGTTTTGCGATAATTTCTGTAATCATTATCCTAAAGCAAAAATTAATTGTATATCTCGACGGGTTCGATAGATATCGAGGACTTATCTAAAATACGTTCAAGGTCTTTTCACCACTTAAGAGAGTAAATTTCGAAAAACCCTTGAATCACGTTTTAGAATACTTTATTAGTATCTCGTGGACGTAAAAAACATAACATTAGCCCGCTGGGTTCAAGATATATCGACGATTAATTAAAAACGCTTTTCACCACTTTTCATCCCTTTTCACGTCCTTAGGTGGCGAATTTCGGAAATTCCTGAAATTACTTTTTAGGTATTTGAGTAAGCATCAATCCTAAACAAAAATTACGTCTCTATATAAAAAACTATGGGATCGATATATATCGAATGTGAGTCGAAAACTCATATTACC
>PNEQ01094798.1:0-10056 GCA_003012365.1 Medauroidea extradentata
TTGAATATTTCATGCACAGTTTACGTTTTGTACAGGAATTGAGATTATTACACTTTATATCCTGCTAAATTTAATCAAATTCTGAGTGCGACTTCACACAAACACCTTTACCCGACCGCCATTCATCATTATAACTAAAATAAAATAAAAATATTTAAGTACCTCAATCAAATTTTTAACCAAATAATTTTGCATGGGGGTAGGGGCGGGGGGGGGGGGTTGGTGCATCATGCAATTACGTTTCTGCCCTGGGTGCACAGATACTATAAATTTTTTTAATAGTTGCGGCACTGACTATGAAAAATTATTTTGATCTTACCCCGACATGAACGGCTGTGGGTGGACAACTGGTGCAACGAGAATGAATATATTTGTGCCATTCCATTTTTCTTTTCTTCTGTCTCCAACGGGTCCACCTGCTCCTTTTCTTAGGGCTGTACATGTCAACCACACAACAAAGAAGAAGAAAAAATTATTCCAAACGTGGGAAAAAAAAGTATTACTTCAAATGCACGCCATCACTGAAACCAAAACAAACGTAACCAAAAACCAAACGCACCGCACACGGCTGGTCCAAGATGCGTTTTCAAAAAGCAAGCGGACGGAGTAGGGTAGGTTTCCTTGTACCAATGAGCAGCGCGAGACTAGGTCACGTGACCCTGTTTGCGCTGCTCATTGGTAGAAGGGAAACCTACCCTACCCCGGGTGACACAGTTCATAGAACAGTGAGCAGTAACATTCTATGATAAAATTTCTTTGTCGATTAATAAAAGTTGAAAACTTTATGCACACTAAAAAAATATATTTAAAATAAATTTATTTATAATTTAATTGCGAGATATTATCAATAAAAAAAATTCAAAACGTTTGGACTTGGTTTTTGTCTGGTAAAGTTTGCATATGCATAATGGCGTCTACACGTGCACGATAATGATGGGCGGAATGGATATTCGTGGATGATAACGAATACTGCTGTATTTGATGAAAACACGTTGTTTCTTACTGGCTTAAGAATATATAAAAATTGAACAATTCATTGTTTAATCTTTTAGTACTAAGTTATTTGAAAAAGTTTTGTGTAACCTTAAATTAAAGGTAAGCAAGGTAATGATTATTTTGTATTAATTATGTTTCTTAGTTACTAGGTACTTAATCTATATTGGTTATCGTATGGAGGTATTAATACGAGTAATACTAGTTGTAACCATTCAGTTTCTTCCCGCCATGTGTTTGATAAACCATTCCGCAGGTATCTTTCTCAAGTTTTTGATTGCTAATAATTTATGATTTTGTGTTTTATTCAATTTTTTATTTATTTACTTCAGATGTTCAATTAACTGTACGTGTGCATGGTACATTTGGCCTTTTACGTTAAGGCAAGGCTTCACACGTATGAGGGCATAGGGAAATGCGTGCTAAATTTGTTCAAATATATTTCAGCCATTTTTTGTTGTATACTTAACCTAACACATCTGTCGTCCAGTTGCAAAAAGGGCGACCTATAGGCCTATGTGTTATAGCAATATGACTTATCCAACAGACATAACTTAATTACTACGTTTCCATGTAGGCTTCAACACGTTTCGGGTATTCAATCTAGTTTGAGTACGATGCCCGTTTTCATGCAAAATTTCCGTCCGATTATAAACGTTTTCTGTTCGTGCAAGTGGGTACGTGAAATGTGGTATGTTGGCTAATCTGAAATAAATGAACATCGCGTTATTTTTATTCTAAATTATGCTATATTTATCATTTTCACAAGTAAAATAAATTGAAACAAGGCTATTACTGCCATTCCTAATAAAACTTAAGTTTTACAAACAAACAATAGCCGCCAGGACAGGCTATTGAGGTGGTTAGGGAAAGAATTGATAGGCTGAAGGACAGGCAGTGGGTTGTAGTAGCAGGGGACCTAAATATGCCAGGGGTACAATGGGCTGAGGGTATGGAAGAGGTGGGCTCTATGATGCAGAGAATGGCATCACAGCTAGCCAACAGAGGGTTAGTTCAAGCAGTGGAAACTCCGACGAGATGGAATGAAGAGGGAGTTGGGACATTGCTTGATGTGGTTCTAGTTAGGCCTGGAAGTGCTATTTTTAGTGCAGTAGTGTTACATGGAATCAGTGACCATGCAATTCCTGTTGTGGTATTAGGGCTAGGGAAGAGGAAGGTAGAGCAAAACAGAGAGAAGGTGGTCTGGAAATATGCTCGAGGGAACAGGGAGGGGGCAATAAATGTTTTGAGGAGCAGGTTTGAGGATTGGACTTCAGAAAAAAGTGTAGAGGACCTGTGGAGGGAATTTAAAGTAATATTGGGGGAGATGTTGGTGGAATTTGTCCCACAAAGAAGGATAAGGGTCACTGGTGATCCACCATACTATGGACGGGATATTCTAAGAATGAAGAGAAAGTGTAGGCAAATGCATGCAAAGTGGGAAAGTAATGGAATGACAAGAGCCAGGGAATGTATGAAGCAGATGGGTAAGGAACTAGAAAGTAAAATCAAGCTGGCAAAGGATGATTATTTGGGGAGCATGATGGAAGGAGGGAAAAACAAGGATTGGGGTAAATTGTTCAGTTATCTTAAGCAAGTGAAGGGCGGTGGTGAGGAGATCCCATTATTAAAAGATGCAGAAGGCCGTACAGCTACAAATGACAAAGACAAGGCGGAAATGCTACAGTCCCAATATTTGTCAGTTTTTGAAGTTAAGGAGGATTGGAAGGGGGAAACTAACAGTGGCACAGGTTTGCATAAGTTTAATATTAGTAGGCAAAATATAGCATCAGTATTAAAGGGACTGAAGGGCAATAAGACCGTTGGACCAGACGAAATCGGGAACGGGGCGCTTAAGTTTGGTGGGTTCGAGTTGTAGGAAATAAAAAAATATATAGGCCTATAACACTTGTGTCTAAACTTAATACAGTATTGTATTTACTAGGGTATAGTGTGCAACACGTCTTAGGGGGAACTCTCAATATATCATATAAACAATTTACAACTTGCACAGAGATCACGTAATGGACTGAAATTTTTTTGATTCTGTATATTAATATTCCCCCCCCCCTCCCTTTTGGGAAAGAGCACGGATAATCCGCAAGCCGGTTAATCCGCACACCGATAATCGAGAGTTCACTGTATTATGGAAGAAATAAGCTTTTGAAAATTGAAATTCTAATCTGTACTTTTCCAAAATTTAGGAAATTAAATAACGTAAAATGACAACACTCCGAACTTTGCCATATCCTACTCTGTCCTTACAATTTACAGCAAATTAAGGGTAGTACGACTATCAACCCTTATTAAAATAGAAAGGGTTACTACTCTGTAATTGCATAAAACTTTTGTAGTGGCAGGAAATTTGAACATTTGAAGAAGGTTTGTTAAAATAATAAAAGTCGTATTAGGAGTGTAGAGGTAGGAAAAACTTGGATGCTGGTCTAGGACCTAATCCGGCGTACGTATCAATCCTCTACGAGATTTTATTATATGTTTGATTTACATGATTAACTTTTAGCACAACAAAGACAAATGAAACGTTTGTGAGCATTGAATCAGTCATATATTTATTGATTTATTGATTACTCCTGCGGTCGGGCTACTGCCTTGTGGCAGGGTTATTCCCCTTTCCCTCCCCCATCCTCTCCGGAACACCTCAGCATTCTCCGTCGTTTACTCATGCCTCCCCCACCTCACACCTCTCACTTTCAAGGCTACCCACCCAGGCTCCCCTTCAAGTGCTTCCTCAGATCACCCGCCTTTCTCACCTTAAGCATACCCTCCTCCAGCCCATTCCACTCCCTCCCCGTCCTCACCAGAAAAGACTGCCGCCCTCTCTCCGTTCTCCTCCACACTCTCTGGAGCTTCAGCCCATGGTCCTTTCGCCCTCGATATCCCCCTCTCGGTCCTGGTTTGCAGCTGCCCCCAGCCTCCGTTCCCGTTGATAACCTTGTACAACCTCACCAGTCTTTCCACTCTTCTCCTCCCCTGTAATGTTCCCCACCCCAACTCCTCTATCATCAAGGATGGCAAATGATATACATTTTGCACTATGTAGAATAATGTAGATGAAAAACATACCATGAGTATCAGTTTATCAAAAGCTGCCTCATTTATTCAAGAAATTTAAAAGAAAATATATGGACTGTGATGAATCAAATACTGAACTGAACATTACTCAACAAAAATACATAAAACATTTTAAATTTAGTATTCGAATGTAGTGTAGATAAAGTTCATCAAAATTTTTGCACAAATATTAACACTCAAATTATCATTTGGTAGCTCTCGGTAGAATTAGGCTTAGGGTTTTTAACGTACGTCTAGTATAAATTTAAACAAAACAACATTTCGAAAAACATGGCATCAAAGATTCTCAAATAAAGCACAAGATACACAAAGTAAAAATACAATTAATATTTACCAATCTGGAGTCTTGATGAGGCACAAAAAAAATCTATCTATAATTCATTAATCAGACTGTAATTTAAATAAAATCTTCTCCAGTCTGTTTGTCAAAACATTTCCAGTTTCCATTGGCACAAAACAAACTTTTTTGAAAGGTCAGCATATCGAAATATGAAAATTTGCCATTAACACAGAAAATGGACCATTGCCTTATACCGATGCCAAGGAAGTGAAGCCAAAGCTTCATTCCTCTTAACAGGAACAAAACCCAGATAAACCAACAAATTAAGTTACTTTTTAACATACTTTCAGTCACCACAGAGCAAATGTTATCAAAATTCTCCGTGCAATGCACAAACAGTTCACACCTCTCAGAATTACATGGAGAATGCAGTGGAACCTGAATAAATTATATATTGCATAATATCATTGTTAAATTGCAATTTTTTTAATGTTTTTTTTTTTTTGTTTATTAAAATTTAACCAAATGAGCTGAAAATAAATATTGTGATTTTAAAATGAACATACAGCACAACAAACCAGTGAGACTGAAGATAAAATCAAGTAAACAAACTAGTGGAAATAATATAAACAAACATTTACATCCAGTTATTGTAAACAAAGGGCCATAAATAAAAATAGTCATGGAAACTGTGATTTCCATCACAGGAGTGATGTTCGGTGAATTATTAATTCTTTGTTATTCATTAGCTTTTATTATTATTTTCACTCACTAATGCATGCGGCTTGTTGAAACGTCGTAAGAACTACAAACATGGCAGGAAGACTACACAGAATAACCAGCTCACTTATGTGCTTGTGATTGGTTCAGACGAACAACACTGAAGCAACTTGTGATTGACCCAAAATTTTAGGTGCGGTGCGGCTGTTCACTTGAAGACTCCAAAAAATTTCTGTATTTTCGTCCATGATCCCGACTGTGGACAATAAATGCATGTTTTCAAACACGTCACGGTTTTCAGCAACTCAACCTCGTTGTAAACTTCAATACCTAATTTCATAAACACAAGGGGTTTAAATAATCACTTCTATGCAATATTGGCATGTCACATTGTGGTATATCAAGAAAAGAATTAGAGTTCCGTGCATGATGATGCAAACATAAATTGTGTTTCATGATAAGATTGTTTTTATATGTGTAAAATGTCAAAGAAAGCTGGTCACTTGTTCTGAGACAACTAAGTTGCGGAGATATTTTAACGAACTGTGGAAAGTCGAATTTTTGTGACTGGATTAATCCATAATTATGATGAGAGTGAAATGAAATGTCGGGATTGTGTGGCGGCAATTGTAAAAACTTCAGAATCATTTCTGTCACGTTCTTTCAATGATTCACAATTCTGTTCTTTTTACTCATAATTTTCTAACTAATGATTCAATTTGACTTGAGACTTTTTGCAGTAGAGAAACCTCTGTTCTGACAGCTAATCAAAAGTTAACAATACTGCATAACGCCATTGCACGTTTAAATAATGGGAAGTCAGCAGCCAATCAAAGCCTCGATGTCCCAGTGTTAAGCATTGTATCAACAATTGTTGTTGGTAAATATTATTTAATGTTTCTGTTGTGTGGATTATGCCGTTCCTCAGAAATTTACAATTACAAGATTGTTGAAATTTAGTAAATAAGTGGTTTTTTTTTCGGATGACAGTTCCTAATTTTTTTTTTGTTAACAAATGTCATTAAATAGTTATTATATTTGCTAGGTAGGATGAGTAGTTACTCTTGATATTTACCTGGTTACAAATTTGTACATGGGTATTAACAGGCGAGCAATATCAGCTATTATTTTACCTAGTGGACAATGTTCTGTTCTTGTAAGCTGCACTGCAATAAAAAAAATAAAAAAACATTTTACATTTAGGTAGCCACATTTTGGGAAACATAGATGAAAAAGTTTCATAAAGACAATTTTGGGGAAAAAAGTTAAAGTCAGTTTAAGTAACTGTTCTAGTACTTGTTAAACATAGCCTATTTTGGTGAAAATTCTTTCTTGAAATACTAGCTAAGAAGCTAATAATGTAGGATGGGTTAGCTTCGGACAAATTAACCTGGATTTAATTTTCCATGTTGATCATAAACTCATTAAAAAAAATTGTATTTTGTACCTTGATGTGATTGCCTTGTGTCAAGGCTCTAAAAAATTAAAATAACTATGTTTAGTGCCCCAAGTTACCGCTTTTGTCCCAAGTAACCCCATTTTATTGTACAGTCTTCCGTGAAACTAGTAGCACATCAGTGGTGCCAGGCTGCCAGGTCATAAGCTACACACCACCTAGTATACAAACATAGATAATATTGTCAGAGTGGTTGGCCCTTTTTTGTTATTCATCATATGACTAGGAAAAATTGAAATTTAGGAAGATGATTTAGTTTTAATTTCATTAGTTTGATGACAGTGGAATCTCGTTAATACAAACCCTGTTAATACAAAGTACTCATTATTTCAAAGTGATTTTCAATCCCCCCGGAATTATTTGAGGAATTCAAAAAATTACTTAAATATTTCATAAAATTTTAGTTTATGCAAGGTTTTTGTAAACATCTGATAATACAAACCTCATTATTACAAACAGCAAAAGTTTTGCTCCCTTAAATAGGTTTAACTGTTATTGTTTACATGTAGTAATAATTATAGTTCTTGATGATTTTGTTTACAGGATTCTGTAATGGCTGATGTTGTGGAGAAAACTCTCCTTGCCTCAGTCATGTTTCACGACATGCAGAGGACTAGGAAAACAGTCCCAGTCAAGACACTGTTCATCAGAAAAGGAGAAAATAATATTGAGCCATTTACTCCTATGCACAAAATGGATTTTAATCCAAATGGTACCTATTGTATGAAAACAAAAACTTCTGATGGAGAAGGTTTCATGAAGTTGAGTATAAGAGCCATGGAAGGTGAGTTTTTCCTTGCTAGAAAAAGCATACCGTTAGAGAATACTTAGCTACAAAAGAATTTGCGTAGTCGTCATTGGGGATGGTGTGGTATAGAGACCTGAAAATGGGCAGTGAATTTATAGTAAATAACAAATGTTATGGTGTAATGAACTATTGAAATAAAGCTACAACTGTTACTGTGTTATGAAATAATATAAAATGATGAATTTAATATTTTTCTGTTTCTGTATAACTTGAGCAAATAAGGTATTTATTGTAGCTACATGTTTGCTTAGAAAAAAAGCCTGTATTTCAGTCTGAGGTGCAGTTTGTAATCCACTTGTTCACTGTACTCTAATTTTGCACAAAGTCTAAGTGAAATAAAAGAAATAAGTTTTGTGAAACCTTTTACTGAACTTTTTTTTTTTTTTGTGTTAAAGATTCTGTGGAGAAATTGGAAGCGACTAGGAGAAAAGTACCAAAAATCAATTCCTCGTCACCAGCCATCATTCCAGCCAATAATGTGAGTCTTTGGAAAGAGAAAGAGCAGTCTGAAGTAGACAGGGTGAGTAGTAAGGTTTTTCAGTAGATTGCGATAATTTTGTAAAATATATTTACTATTTGAAAGTTCTGTTAACAAATATCACAGCAAGAAGGCATAAAAAATATTTATTTTTTTTTTTTTACTTTTTGGAGAGTACAAAGTGTAACAGTATGTATCAACAAACATGGCAATCAAGAGACACATACATGTTGTATTTTGCCTATAAGCAATAATGTAAAATCCAATTAACACATATTTTTTTATTTTTTTATTTCTTAATACCACGTTTATTAAAATGCGGGTTACGTTTGCTATTTCATCCAACACTGCACTATTGTGTAATTTCTTTTATTTAAGATATTTTTACCTAACAAATTACTTAGAAATGCTACTCTCATCCACATTTATATGAAGCTTTGTAAATTATTAGGGCTACCAAATAAATAAGCTTATAAATTATTTAAGCTAAGGTGAATGTCCTGATAGTCACGCAAGTTGTGACATTTTATTACAAAAATCCTGACGTCACAAAAACTGTTAAATCCGAGAATAGTTTATCCTTTAAAATGTAGGAATGCAACCTGATAATATCACAGTGCAAACAGGCTGGACCTCGTGCAAAAATACATGCATGTTCCTGGGATCGCTGTTCTATGTTTCTCGCAGCGCGGGTGCTGCAGATGGGTGTAATTTGACCTATATTTGCAGGCAATGGTATTCTCAATAGAGCTTCTCGACACATCGCAACAACAAACACTGTAATGCACTCGGGGCGCATGTAAAAGCAAATACACAATAAAGCGACAAGATATCGCAAGATGTTGTATATATGTTTGGTTGAGTGGTAACAAGTTAAAATATGATATTTATGACATGTGCAATATAAACTAAATATATTAACATTTGTTCCAAAAATTAAGTTGTAAAAAATGTTGCTGCTTAAGTACGTACAGACAGTCTTTAGTAACTCAACAAAACACAGTAGAAAATAACAGTAAATTTGAAAGCTGGAATATATTTATGTGTACTACTATCAACTTTTATAACACAAAAAAAATACGGTACGGAAGGTTTACACACAATATCTCCCTGTACTCTTTGCTCAAAGACCCACTCATTGCTAAAAATTGCGATTCATGTTATCAAATTAGTTTTTTGTTCTTTTTCAAGTATGGTGGTTTTGAATTCTGGGTCTAAAAAAACTTTTTACACAAAATTGAAAGGTGGCATTCTTTAACCCTCCACGCCTCCTGAAATACGTTTCACGTGTCATTGTCTTTGATGATAACTACAGGGAGGAGTTTTTAATCTATGCATTGCAATATTTAAAGTAAATCCTTGGAGTATTAAAACAAAACCTTACAGAATCCCAAACACAAAGTTTCACAGTGTTGTTCACACTCCAGCCACTACATGGCTGTCTTTTGGTTTCAGATAGTAGACTGAAAAAGTTTGGGGTTGTTTGTAAAATAGTTAAATATGACATAGTTTGAAAAGAATAATTATTTACCTTACTAATACTGGATACAGTGCGTGGTTATACAGTCACTCAAATGCTTGCTTATTTCATACACATATTACGTATGTACTTTCTATTTTCAATGTTGACATTAGAAGTTACAGTTTTTTTGTTCAGGGCTGACACTACTGCTTGGTCAGGTCATGCAATAAAAAAAATGGTTATTTAATTCTGACGTGCATTGAAAATATTGTCAACATTGGCTGTTTTAAAAATGTTCTTACAGGGTGTCTACCAACCGGGAAATACCCGGGAATTTGGTGTGGCCGGAAAAACCCGGGAAATAACCAGGAATTTCTCAATGACCCCGGGAATTTGTTTAATGAGGTGTTGTGTTTATTTACACTTAGCCGCTGCGCCAGTTTCGTTTCGAGAGCTTATAAGTTACGTGGTGCCGACCGGTCGGCCAACAAACAGCTTGCACATCTGTAGTGACATTTCTAACCCCCGCCATTAATCAACCACCCCCCAATCGCTTTTCCCCTTCCTTGCCGCACGTGCCCGTGTTCTCTGCGCCGCTGTCTGTATTGTTGTACGAGTGAGCGCTCGTTTTTAATAGTTCTGATTTATCGTTCGAGTTTTTAAGCACATTTTATGAAATAACAGAAGGATATGTCCGCTGTTACTTTGAACTATCATCGTCAGACACGATTTGCATGTGTAAAAATGGGTCAGCCAGTCAGTGGAA
>PNEQ01094804.1:0-18488 GCA_003012365.1 Medauroidea extradentata
TATTTCCATTTTTATTCTTCGTGAATAGGGAAGGGAATTTTTGCTGCGTTTGTTATTTCCATTTTTATTCTTCATGAATAGGGAAGGGAATTTTTGCTGCGTTTGTTATTTCCATTTTTATTCTTCGTGAATAGGGAAGGGAATTTTTGCTGCGTTTGTTATATTCATTTTTATTCTTCATGAATAGGGAAGGGAATTCTTGCTGTATTTGTTATTTCTATTTTTATTCTTCATGACTAGGAAGGGAATTTTTGCTGCGTTTGTTATTTCCATTTTTATTCTTCGTGAATAGGGAAGGGAATTTTTGCTGCGTTTGTTATTTCCATTTTTATTCTTCATGACTAGGAAGGGAATTTTTGCTGTGTTTGTTATTTACATTTTTATTCTTCGTGAATAGGGAAGGGAATTTTTGCTGCGTTTGTTATTTCCATTTTTGTTCTTCATGAATAGGGAAGGGAATTTTTGCTGCGTTTATTTTCATTTTTATTCTTCGTGAATAGGGAAGGGAATTTTTGCTGCGTTTGTTATTTCCATTTTTACTCTTCATGACTAGGAAGGGAATTTTTACTGCGTTTGTTATTTCCATTTTTATTCTTCGTGAATAGGGAAGGGAATTTTTCAAGCGTTCAACGACATTCCTGTGCTCGATTATGCATATAGGTCGTTCGGGATAAAGCATGCACTAACAATTTAACCTCTGAAAAATATTACTAGCCGTCACTGCACGTATTTCAACATCTTCTATTGTCCACTTATTTCTTGTTTGGTTGGCAGCGAAATTGCGCACTATAGTTCCGTGTATTTTCCTATTTAAATACAACAATACTGAAACAAAATCAACTAAAATCGACACAATTGTGTTTAATCTAATTAATAAACAACTTTTTATAAAACTATACAAGTACATACCGACTGTACAATTTATCTTCCACGCGCAAACATCAAGTGATGTGTCCAGAGAGGTTAGATATTTACCGTCATTTGCCGTAACGCGCGGAAATATACGAATTGTAAGAAAATATAACTTAAGAGTTTTTTTTTTCAGTGCTCACTTTATCCTAAACCGCCTATATGACAGTGGATTTTAACACCTCGGTCAATGAACTCGCGAACTATTCCTTTCCATCCTCATGACAATATTTATCAATCACAATATACACCATTCCAACACCAAAGGTATATAAACAAGCACAGCATTCATTCATGTAAAGTATTATTATTGAACGCCATATTTGAAAATTAGGGTAACTTAACTACTATTCCTACTCTTCATATACATGTGTGCCCATATCTAATTCTTTCTACTTCGATTGGTTTTTTGCCCGTTAAGAAGTGCCGTCTCTCAATTGGCTGTGTTAGGTTGCTGCTACACCACACGTATGTAATTTGAAGGTACAGCCCGAAGAAACGCGAGTGCACGGAAATAAATATTTTGTGACAGCTACAAAATAATTCGTGGGTATTTTACCCTGCAAAATTTAGTTTGCGGTCACCACAAAAACATTTTGATGATACCGCCAAAATATTGTGGTCACCACAAAATTATTTTGTGGTTGCTACATAACAATGTTGCAGGGAAGACTGCCTACAAAATATTTCTTTCAGTGTGTTAATCCAGTCACGGAATGCAGCAGAATTGCAGATGTTCATGGCACGAAAACAAACGTGGGGCATAATTATTTTCGCGAAAAGTTAATGGTTTTACCAATTAGATTACGTTGATACTATGGTTTACTGGTGACTTTGAGGAATTAAAAAAATATTTGAGCAATTTGTCAGAGAGTTCTTTAATAAACGTCTAGGTATATCAGAGCCGGTGACGCCAGCTGCAGCCAGTACGCACCTCCCACTCCCTCTCGTGACGTAACGAGCCGCCCCATTGGCTGCTCGCGACCTTCATCACACCAGTGTTTATTGCCTCTGCCGCTACATCACACGCCACCACGTCGGCGAATACAGTCCGAGCACACATCAGTTGTCTATTTCCGAGTGATGTTCCTCAAGTCTATGCTCTCTGTCGCCCTCGAAGTCTGCCGAGGCATCTGAGAGATCCGTGGCCGAGGCTGCATAGCGATGTTCACATCTTCGGCTGTCACCAGATTAACAGAAAACTACTCAACGCACATTAGTAGAGACAAGAATTTTTCGCGAAAATATTTTCGCAGCACTTGGTTTAAATGCCGTTTATGCACACCTGCATCTTTGCTATGTGGTCGGTTATTGGATGCCGTAACATACAACGTCTGGAGGTTAAACCCGCAAATACCAGACGTGACGTGTGGCAGTTAACCGTGCCCTGATTGGTAGAGTTAAATGAATAGCGACTCTGCACAAAAACACTCTGCCAATAGCCATGAAGTTGAGCTGCAGGTGTGCACGTAAGGCACTAAAACAAAGTGGGGAAAAAATCTTTTCACCGAAAATTCCCGTCCCTATAAAATTAGTGACGTCTGCTTGAAGAACATTATACGTGTGAATACCGATTTAAAGTTCATCACTACTAATTAATGCATATTTTCCAGAGGTTGATAGTAACGGACACGGAAGTATTCCCTGTCTTTTTTAAGTAGAGGCCGGAAAATTTCGCACATTCAATTACCTGCCGGCTAGAATCCATTGTCCTATGCACATTCATACCCCGTCTATTCGTTCATTGTCTGTTGTTCCACTGAGTAGCAGCTAGTGGACAAATAGTAGGGGCTTGAGCATGCATAGAACAACGCATTCTAACATGCAGATCATTGAATTTACCGGACCCTATTTGGACGGTGTTATGCATAAACAGACCAAGTGCCAGTCGTAAGTTACGTATAAAACAATTTTCTACTTTGAAACGGTCGTACAAACGTATTTTAATAATACATTCTGTTGTTATGAGAATTAACTTTATAGGATTAAAATACCTTACGTAAGACTGTTTCAAATCTGAAAATCTTATAGGATGTTTTACTGATAACTAAAAATTGGCACTTGGTCTGTTTATGCATAACACCGTCTATTTATAAGTATGTGAATCTCGGCGCAGAATATTTTAATAAGTATAGTCGTGCACAATACACCTATATCTTAAATATTACGAGGCGACCGGAAATATTCGAGGGTTTACTGACATGTAGGCTAGTCTCCAAGAACATATGTGAAATCGTGCAGGCATCAGCTGTTTATTAGCTGCTCGCTGACACAGTCAAATGGGCCTGTATTCAGTTACAGTTTTATTATTTGCTCAGCTACTTCGTGATAGCGTAGAGTAAGTCAACGGCCAATTGTGAGCGTTAAAGACCTATAGTTGCCGGAATTCTAGCTTGCGCATGAAAAAAATTACACAAGTTTTTCAGGTCTCTAATAACACATAATAAATAGAGATTATGGTTTATCGCGAAAAGGTTTTGTGCCAACATACCCTTGAAAATACTGTGCTTAATTGCAAGACCAATAACAGGCGTCAAATATTATAATAGTGGAATTCTTATTGGCTCAGTCAAATAGGGCAACATCTCGACGTACAAACGAAAACCAAAATCCATCTGATAATGTGAACGTGCGTTGAAATCTTGAAAGCAGTTAAGTTTTCCCGCGATAAACAATGGTTTCACGATTTTCGCCAGAGAGTTATAGGACTGAGACACATACACTGCTGCAAGAAGAATATGAGACATTCACGCACCTCTATTCACGCACCTCTATTCACGTACCTCTATTCACGTACCTCTTTACTAACTGGTTGGTGCTTGGGGCAAAAAAAAAAAACTTCAGGTTGACATTTTTGTAAGTACGTAAACCCCTAACTTTGGGGTTACTTTGCACTATATATTTTTGTTGTAAGTGAAGGTCTGCAAAATCGCAAATTCTTGAAGACTTCGCCATTCATGGCTTTAATAATAAACAATACTTTAGAGTGACTATTATGCTGGAATTCCAACATAGAACGAAATTAATTTAATGCTGCAAAGTTACCCATGGAGGTGCAAAGTATCCTCACTTTTCGGTGCACCAATAGCAGATTGTAACCTTCTTGAGGTAAACCAAAACATGATCATAATAAGTTTATATCCACAGATTTTTTTATTGTGAAAATGATTATACTCCAACTTGTATAAATGTATTACTAGCACAACTGCAGCTGTGCTTCATGGTTATTGGCAGACAGTGGCGAAGCGTGGATGTGTTTCAAGGCAAGCAGTATGATATCCGACTATACACTTTGAGCAGATTACAGTTGTATTGCTGAGAGCTGGGTATATTACTGAGAACCAGTTCCTCGTATCTTATATGCTATTGGCTGAGGAATGTACCTGCCGCTACCAGTCAAATGGTTCCACTGGCAACTGAGAGTTCTGTACAGTCACTGATAATCACACCTTGCCCTAGAACACTTCACACTCCTCCACTGTTGGCAGAGTTTACTTGTACAGAGGCATCTCTAAATGACTGTGCTAATTGGAACAAGGTAACTGGGACAATACACATCTGTGATTGGCGGATAGAACCCCGAGACAGAGTTGTAAACATTCAATAACTGACCATGAAACAGAGCTGAAGATGTGCACGTAAAATATCAAAACAAGTTGTTCCAAAACTCTTTCCACAAAAAATCTGCGGTTGTACTAACAGCCGTGATCTATTAAAAAAATCATTGTAGTTGAGTTTTAAGTGTATTTTCTACTAATACATAATGCAATTGGGAATAAGTTTAAGTTTGCCACAAAATGTATCATGCATTGTACGCTGTTCAAGCGCCAGGCGGGGAACTATCTCTAAATATAAAATTTTGTACAGAGTAGTAATAATTATACGACATACCCAGAAATTGCTTGAGAGGGAATTTTCATACAAATGTTGATTCAAGCTTATATCCTAATTGTTGGAAATTCAGAGTCTGTCATGACATGCTTTAGAACATAAGATTTTTTAAAACCTTAGTTACTTGACTTATCATAATTTTCTGTCATGAAACCGAAATCAATACACATTTAGATAATCTCAATTTACGATGTGGCACACCTGAACTGCAACTGTGCATAAACCAATCTCATCTTAAAACAATTGTGAATACATTCTCTATGACTATAGACAGTGGAAATTGTGAAAATATTTAAAGTCAACGTAGTCTCCAATAAATTGTGCAGTATATTTATCCCACTATTATTAGACGATGCACGTGTAATAGTTTGGGGACAAGCCACATATGTTCTGTGTAAAGGTGTACAGTAAGATAGGATGTCGAACGGACGAACGGATTTCTCAAATCGTCAATAAAATCAGATCTAATAATCAAAATTCGATCAGAATTTTGCCGAGTAGATATTTTATCAGATGACATTTATTTATACAGCACTGGACGGTAGTATGCTTTACTTTCAATTAAAAATCCGAAATTTTTTTTTTTAATAATAAAGTCTTGATACCACAAAACTCTCCAAAAATTGAAAACTTTTCATTTTTACAATTTTTAATATGATATTATCTAGGCCTGTATAGTAACCGAATTTCAAAAATTCTAGCATAATAATTTCAACGTCCGTAAACCTCTCGCGCGAGAGATTTTCAGATAGTAAAATTATTTTCAAATCAAAACGAGAGTATTTTTTAAATTTCAGTTATTACATAGGCATAGGTATTATCACATTAAAAACTACAGTTTTCCATTTGTGAGGATTGTGTGGCTTCAAGCCCTTATTTATATAAAAACATATTTTTAATTTTTTACTAGTAAGTAAAGCATACTACCGCATAGTACTGCATAAACAAATGTCCGCTGATAGAATATCTACTCGGCAAAAAATATCTGATCGAATTTTGACGAGTAGTTCAGATTTTATTGACAATTAAGTATTCCAGTTGTCCACGTGACATCTTACCTTTCCATATCCCTTAAGGCTGTGCAGTTATAACTGGATTTGTTAAAGAGAGAAACAACGTTTCAAATGAACGATAGCTAATATCGATACAAAAGATTCAGTGTTATGTACAGCATGTTGGAGACTAGCAAATAGTCTACTTTTCCCGCGATTTTCAAGTGTCTCTAACTACGACATACTTATATTTTAAAGAACAATTAGTGTAAACGTTAAGTAACTAGCATCCAACTAAATTAAAACATTTCAGGAAACATCCACCTTTACTGCATGATTATAGTAAACTAGTTAATTTTCAGAATTACGTACCACGATAATGCAGAGGAGGAATGTTAGCGACGTCTCCATCTCCGTCCCCCTCCCCCATATAGTTTACGTAAGTCTTGGCTTGCAGTGAACCGTTATATAACATCAATCTCGCGTGCTTTAGGTTCATGAAGTACGAGAAACGCCGCAGTGTATCATTCCTTGTTTCCTTGTCTTCTAAATCATAGCCAGCCTGGAAGGGAATATTTCTACATCTGACGACAACAGCTTGGTACCTTGACGTATTATCCAGGGGCTGCGGACATACTAGCATAAACCATACTACAGTAGAATTATACAACACTGCGTATTGTTTTAAACAAGTAATAAACTATTTAAAACCATGGCGTTACCTACAATCTATGTTTAAGCTTACAGACTATGTATGATACATAAAGACACCACAAAGTCGTTTTCAAAAAAATGTTTGTACTTTGAAATAACTGTGGAGCCTTTAAAACAGGAATTGTACAGAATCAATGGATTCAAATAATATAGTACATATTTTCAAAAGGTGACGTATTACTTCAGAGCAATATCTTCCATTGCGACTAAAATTGTAAAACTTAATTAGTAGTACCAGGTAAACTGTTTATTCAATTTAAGATGCTAAAATTTGTTCATGTACGACTTAATGTTTAATTTATGAAAACTCCCTCTTAAGGCTGTGGAAGGGACGAAAACCATTTTCTAAATGATTAATATTTTGCACAAATGTTCGGGATATGAATTAGTAGTAAAAAAAAATCAGACTGATCTAGCTGCGAAATTACTTAAATAAATTTATAAAAACTTATTCATTTAATTAGGCTGAGCTGTGCCCAACATTGAATTAAATTATTAGGTTAGATTAAAAAATACATACACGTGTCAAGTTACATAATTATCGGTCAATCGGTGTGGGAGTTTATCGATATTATTCTCTTACACGCACGCGCACACACAGACACACTTAATATTGATGCCACGTCACTAAAACAATCAATATCCTCAAAATCTGGTAAAATAGTCATGGCTCCTGAATAACGCCAGTGCCGGTTAATATGTCCTGTATAGTCATTCCCATTTAGTTCATTATATTTATGTTTAATCACTCCAGGTGAATGCTGGGATGGTTACGTAATACAGGCAACGAGTGTTTATAATTCTCTTATCCAATGACACTGTCTCTAATGATCTTACTATTAACGAGAAATTAAGGCGCAGTCTCTCCAACATAGATAAAATATCAATTTACGGATGTTAAAAATGGTGGCTCAGTTCAAAAGTACACCAAAAAAATAAACATTCCTAAGCAACAGGCCTTCGTAATAGCGATAGGGCAAACTAATCATTGGTCGATGATTACCAATGACTTCCACCTCCGTTGGACAACTTACGTAACGAAAATTAAACACTACAATAAAATAATAATGAATTGAAGTATTGCATATGTACGAATGTTTTTCACTGAAAAAATATATAGTCTTTTTTTTTTTTTTTTTTTTTTTGTATTCTGTACTGTTAAATGTAATAACGAATCTGCCTTTACAGTTTGCATGCCCAATTCCCAAGTTCCAATGCAGATCGGCTATTTATTTAATTCGGAAATGTTGCATTTAATTTATTTAAAACGTCGAACGGTTCGTGTATTTATACAGCAAATGTGTGTAAACACGCAAATCACCAGGGCGTATGTAATAATAATTCAGGAAGAAACATAACTTACATATTTCGGTTTAAAATAATAATAATGAAAAAAAAAAAAAAAACAGAAGTGCCAATGACTAAAATTGAAAACTGTGCGAACTTGCGTATCCTAAAGTTGGTATTAGGTAGCCATAGATTAACCTACTTCTGGCGTCTTGGGCGAACATTAAGTTACTCGTTGTTTGAAGGGGCCGTGGTGGTCAAGGGGTCAGACCTCTCGTATCCCACCAAGGCGATGCGGGTTCGATTCCCGGCGGGGTCAGTCCCCGGATTTTCGCATGTGGGAATCGTGCCGGATTGGTTGGCGGGTTTTCTCGGGGATCTCCTGTTTCCCCGCCCTTTCATTCCGGCGCCGCTCCACACTCACCTCATGTCATCGCTCACCAGCGTTGAAGATCTTGCTGTTAAGCGCTGACCAAAATCTCTCACTCACTCGTTGTTTGAAACATGTGAGTTAAGGCTTTGTTATCATCTTCTACCTGATCAGCAAGCAAGTTCTGACCACGGTTCTCTTATATGCACCTGGGTACACTCTACAAAATAGTTCGTAAATTTGCCACACGTGCGTATGGAGTGCTAAGAAAGTAGGTATTGTAGAAATGTTTCCCAGACATCCACGGCTGTTCTCCTAAACATTAAAAAACAAAACCAGTCAAATGTATACTGAAGTTACCAGACTTACATTGTAACAAGTGTAATAGTTTGCATATTTACAAGGCGGAAGTGTGGTAACTGTCCCATACTGCGTTTACGTTAGTTATTTCCTAAAAATTTTAGGAATTTTTTTTGCAGTGTACTTCCTCGGCGCCAAATAAGAGGCTAAAGACTATAACTGAAGGGATTCTGGTCAGCACTCGAAATCTACGTCTTTAACGCTGGTGAGAGGTTAAATGCGCCGGTATGAAGGAGCTGAGAAAACAGGAGATGCGTGAGAAAACCCGTCGTACGGCACGGTTCCCTCATGGTAAAATCCAGTAACTAACTGCGCCGGGCATCGAACCCGGATGGCCAAGGTAGGAGATGAATACTCTAGCCACTGCGCCATCCGTGGCCTCCACTAATGACTACAGCCAGCGATTTTTGTAAAAAGAATTTTACAGCAACTCGTTACAGTGTCTCATCTACAGCTGTGCTTCATGGTTATTGTGCAGAGGCGTGGCTCATTAGACTCCGCCAGTCAGGATAAGGTTACTGCGACAAAACACGTCTGTGATTTGCTGATAGAACCACGAGCCACTGGGAGTTGACACCCAATCACTGACCACGAAGCAAAGCTGCAGATGTGCACAAGTCATTGAAACGACATGCTAAGTTTCCTCACCAATTATTAGAGGCATGCAAAATTCGCGTTATTTTCTGACAGCTGACTAGACTCCAAGTGACTATAGGCTCGTGCGACGTCTCCCGCTGGTCGATATTGTCGTGACTTGCCGCGGAGAATGCTTACAAGGTAAAGAGGCCAAGCTTTGTAAAGACGTAACACACGTAAATGGCAACACAAATGTTCGTGGCCAATTGAAGCGCAGATTATGTCTGTTATGTATAGGGAAGTGAAGTTTGGTATGCCACCAAATGATAACGCGAATTTTGCATGTCTCTACCAATTATCACTGGTCCTACTTAAGACTGTGGCTATGCATGTCGCAGCGTCACTCACGCACGGCTCAGAGTTATGTTGGAAAAGGGCGGGAGGGTGCGGTGGGGGCACGGGGGAAATGGGGCGTAAGTCAACAACTTCCGCGAGATCGATGAGGATGCCAGCGAGGGTCGGGCTAGTCGCCGCGGGGACACGCGGGAAACAGATGACTGTCGGCGTGGACGACAAAATCCATACTCGCGCCGACACTGCGGGACCGCGGTATGTTATCTACTATCGCCTCACGTCTGGGCGTCAATGGACATTAGAGAGGGAAGGTCAACTGCCTTATATGAACAGGGCTGGACGTTCATCTGGACATTTGAACCCTTCGTTGAATGCTAGTTGATGATATTGTCGCTGGTGCCGGAGTTCAGGTTAATGTGTTTGACGTCTCGTCAACAGAAAGCTCATAAGTAGAGATGATGGTTTATCGCGGGAAAACTTGACTATTTGCTAGGCTTCAACATACATTCAACTTATCAAAAGATTACTGGCTTTTCCTTGTACGTGGAGCTACTGCCCTATTTGACTAAGCCAATAAGAATGCCGCTATTATAGTATTTGATGCATATTATTGGTTTGTAGACAGCTACGTTGTGTCAGTTTTTTCAAGGCTATGTTGGTAAAAAACATTTTCGCGATGTAGGGACCCTTGTTTTTCGCGAAAATAATTTTGCCTCACTTTGTTCCCGTGCCTTACGTGCACATCTGCAGTTCTGCTTCGTGGTCAGCGATTGGATACTTTAACTGTCACGAGTCTTGAGATTCTACCGGCAAATCACAGACGTGTGGTATTGTAGGAAAGTTTTTGTAATTGGTGCAGTCAAATGAGATACGGCTCTTCACATATACACGCTGCCAATAACCATGAAGCAAAATTCCAGATTTGTACGCAAGGCACTGAAACAAAGTGGGGCAAAATTCTTTTCGCGTAATAACAGGGTCCCTATTCGTTAAGAGACTGCAACACAAAACTTGGTACAATGATAGGAACTGGGAGAGGAATCGGCCATAGCCTTTGTTAATGAACCATCCCAGCATTCGCCTGGAGCGACTTCGGGAAACCACGGTAAACAGAAATCAGGATGTCCGAAGTCGGGTATCGAAGCCGGGTCCTCCCGAATGAAGCCAACAGCGTTTCCGTTGCTCGACGGAGCAGCAAATGAAATACGTTTGTATCAACTATTTTTTATTTCTGTCGCGTGGTCCTAATCCTAAGGTGCAGGTGCCGCTGTACATCATACTAATGTTACAAACGGAAAGTACGTTTGTTGGTTTGTCTTCTTCCACGCATGAACGGAGCAACGAGTCGATTTCTGCATAGATACATTTTATGAAACGAAAAGTGACATACTCAGCGTTAGGGGTGGGGGAAGAGGTGGAGTGGCAGAATCGGGAACCAAAAACCTAGCGCTAAACAAACTTTGGTGAGTTGTGCTTTGCAGATGGTGTAGAGGAAAGGCCGCAGCATGGATTCATGTTTAGGAAAGGAAGGGGAGGGCGAATGTTCCGAACCCCTCAATAAAGCGGGAAGTCTTCCTGCGGGAAAATTTGATTTTCAAGGTGCAAAATGGTGTTATTTAAGCAATCCTTAAGAGTCCTACCTCGTGAAAATTTGGAGTTCCAAGGTGCAAAATAATGAATGTTTGGATATTAGAGGTCATGGCCAGTTCTTGCCCTTGTGTACAGTTGCGTGCAACCAGGGGCGTCACGTGGAGTGTTCCAAGGTGTGCGGTGACCAGCAATGACTACTCAGAAAATATAATATTTACTTTAATTGAAACATCTCTTTCTACAACAGATAGGTAGTTCAGTCGTCAAGTTTTACAGATCTGCTAACTGATATAACTCTGCAGCAGGATAAGTAGCTATAGCTGTCCACGCGAAAAACAGTCTAAGTTTGTACCTGCCACTAACAGCGACTTCGCCTGGGCCTTATTTATAGTTAAAAGAAAGTTGACGTTGTGGGGTAGTTACAGTAATTACAGACTCCTAAATAAATATAAGACGGAAATCGAATGAAATACGCAGTTTACGTTGTATGAATACTGATTTCCACCGAGCACAACCATTGGTGATGGTGCCCTCAATAGCATACTTGTTCTTCAAAATCTTCACTTGAAGTTAAGTGTCATTGCGCAGTTTCTGAGGAATCATATGTTTTGCAGAAATATAAACTTATCTGGCGCCCCAACCTTGAGGTTAGTGACATAGCATATTTGGATGACGCTGTCAAGGAACTTCAGTGGATACTTGACTGCATAGCAAATATATATCACTTTCAAACGACTTCATCCAAATTGCACTAATTTAATCAATCTCGCAGTGTTTGTCTGTCAGAAAGACAAACTCCTGCGCCACCTAACGTCGGAATTATCCATAATTTCGTAGGCTCTTAGAAGTTGTACAACAACATGTCTCGATAGAACTGTAGAACGAAACTCGTGTATAATTCATTTCTCACTGGGTGTACTTGCTTTTTGGATCGTCTGCCTTGAAAGTTTACATATTAAGTTTTCTTCTTAAGAACTATGTTATCTTATAAAATAAAAACTTTCATTACTTTTTTTAGGTAGCTTTTTTACGCTAGCACCATTCTGACGCGAACGCCACCTTAATATCTCTACTGGTTAGATAAGTATCATCGGCTGATGGAAAACCAATTTTATGCCTTTTCGTTTCACATTTATAGGTCCAGCGGTTTGGGCTGCAGTTTGATATGTCCGTCAGTCATTCAGTCAGTCAGGGTTTTCTTATACATACACACATTTAACATACTGTAAATACGAATACAGCGTGTTCGGAAACGAAAATATGATAACCACACCACACGAATCCGGGGCTAAATTGGAGACAAAAATGTTAGTAGCAAGCTGTTTTACGATGACATTAAATATGCACAATGTGTTAAAATAGCACTGTCGTTAGTCCCCTCTTGTACTCAACAGATATCTTACTTATCTTACTTCCACTGTTCTGACATGCATATTATGGGTGCTGGTTAAAATCCCGAGCAGTACAAACATGATTCTGTTACTATACATAACATAAAACCTGGGCGTGGAGCGCAAGAGGTGACTTTCTACTTGCAGTGTTGCCACGTTGTGCAGATATAAAGGTTCGTTATTCAACATTTTGCCACTTACAGTTTATTTTCCCATTTAACCCAGGATTCGCGTGCTGTTCTTATTATGGTTTGTTTCTGGACAACCTGTATGGGGCACACTTCGTTTGCCCTAAAGCGTAGGGCAAACGACTTTAGGGCAAACCACTTTTGGGCAAACGACGTTAGGGTAAACGCCTGTAGACTTGAAGTCAAGTGATTTTATAGAGAAGACAATCTTGTAGTGCAAATGCCTTTAGGGCAAACGATGGTGCAGAAAATACTTTTAGGGCAAACGACTTCAGGGCAAACGACGCGCTCCCCCTGTAGGTACAAAATGTCCCGGGAGAAAAGGGAAATATTCTGGGAGGTGATATTACTGGTCGTAGTGATCACAAAAGTTCACATGCGCATGGGGTCAATAGAGGACGGTTTTCGAGATAGCCCCATTTGAATGTAAACATTGATAAGCTCAAAAATTGCTGTTGTTTTATTTGCAGGTATTTTCATCCTTGCAGTAACAGGTCCTGTCACAATCAAGGAAGCAATTCAATGCCATGGAAACGTGTTTACATACACAGCTAACCGACTAATGTGGACTGAGAACTTGAACATTGTGTTTGACATGACACGAAACAATTTGGTTGTGTATTGTAAAACTGTTATTACAGCTATGGGAAAAAATAAAAACAATAAAGGTAAACAAAAATTAGTGTTATTCATGATGTATTACGATTTATTTAGAACCGAAACGAAGGAAAATCTGAATATAAAAACAACCGTTATTTTAGATTTAAATGGGGACAACTCTCTTGTTTGACCCCATATTAATATTGACTTTATTGATCACAACGAACAGTGCTATAGGTCGATCGGAATAAAGTGAGCACTATAAATGTAACCTTTGAAAAAAGTTACTAGCCGTTACTGCATATAATTCAATGTTAACAATAGTTACCTTAATGCTTGTATGGTTGGCAGCGTATTGTAGTAAGTAGTTCCGTGTATTTTCCTACCAAAATACAACAATGCTGAAATAAAACGAACTAAATTTGACATAGAAATGTTTTGCATAATTATTAAACGTTTTTTGTCAAACTTTATAGGTTCCTATCGACTGCACAATTTATCTTAACCGCGCAAGCATTAAGTGACGTGTCCAGAGAGGTAAGCCATTTCCAGTCTTTAAGACGTTACGCGCGGAAAGATACGAATTGGCTGCAAAGAGAAATTTAACAGGGCTTTTTTAATGCTCACTTTATTCCGAACCGCCTATATCACCTTCCAGAATATTGTCCTTTCCTCCCAGGACGTCCTGTATATAATGGTTATGGCGGTTCACGAGACAAACATGCATAGTTTTATATTCGCACAACATAGTGTTAGTTTTAGTTTTATAGACGTTACTTGCGACTACATTTTCCATTTGTGAGATTTTTTTTTTTTTTTTTTTTTTTTTTTAAGCTCTCTCAGTCTTCCGATAGCGGAATGTGAAAATCAAAATTTGCAATTTAAGGGAACATGCTAATAACAAAAACCAACTGATTTATTCGAATAACATAATTTACACTGAATTTAGATAGTATGGTTCATGTACTAAAATATTTAAAACCACACAACTAAGTTTCTTTGTATTTTATTTAAATGATTGTATAAGAATAAAATTATCTTTTTTTTAAACAAAAAAATGCAAAATAATTGTGTGATTTTACATCTTTTAGTACATGACCCAAAATATGTAATTTAAGACTAATTATTTCATTTCGCGTAAGTCAGGTGGTTTTTGTTGTTGGCATGTTTCCGTAACTATCCCGTTTTTACTCAGACCTGCCACTATGGGAAGACTATGAGAGTTAAAAATTCTGACAAGTGGAAAATTTACTTAAAATAAAGTCTATAAATCTAACATTGTGTCGTACAAATATGAAAGTCTTCGTTTTTTCCCCGTGAACAGACTTACACGGCTATGGACCAGACACGGACAATGGACACACAGCCAGCCCACCATATGGACAACCTCGTATGTCAGCAGAGTTAGAAAATACTGGCACAGCCGCCCACTCGCATCGATCTTCCGCCTGTCTGACGACTCCAAGGTACGTCACTAGTGACGCTGTGGACACCTGGTGACGCTGGTCGTCAGACGATACTGAGCTGTTGACATAGCCACGCCCCCTCCTCCTCACCCGAGCACTATGTTCAACAAGCTGTGACGAGCCTGACCTTCGGCATTCCTGTCGCGACACAGTGGGCGCTTATGAAAACTCGCTAGGGCAGGGTACGTCAGCCACAATGTCAACTTGGTGCGAGAGCGAAGAGATTTTGGTGAGCGCTTATCATCGAGGTCTTTAGCGCTGGAGAGGGGTGACATGATGTGAGTATGGAGCAGCGCCGGAATGAAAGGGCGGGGGAAACGGGAGATCCCCGAGAAAACCCGCCGACCAGCGGCATCGTCCGGCACGACTCCCACATGCGAAAATCTGGGGACCGTTTTAAGCCACGTTGGAGGGCTTAGAAACAGTACTTTTAATGAGCGTGGCGTCCTAACAATGAGGTTCCCACATTGCCTGAAGTTTATTTTCGTACGTTGGCACAATGGGCACTCGTGGAATAGTTTTGTAGAAAAAAAACCTGTTTACGTATTTGAAGCGTGGGGTAGGCAGCCGCCTTAAGGTTCCTAAGATATAAGCTAAATTAGCGAGAGAAGTAATCATGTAAAACGTATTAACGAGGTGAAATAACAGGTGAATACAAACCAAATAACTATTGTATATACTGAAACTTACATGAGAATGTATTTATAGGTATTTGTAAAATCAACAGGCCAGCCAGCCAGGCAATTGACCGGCCTCAAGAAGCGTGTGGTGATCATTAGTAGAGGTACGTCAATTTCGCGAGTTCATCTGGTAGTAGCCTAGATTTCTCGGTCCTGTACACGCACTAGACACAATCGATTATTCATTGGCTTACAACATTACAAGCGAGTAGCACGCGACAGCTCTGGGAATTATTTCCTCATTTACTAATGGCTTGCAGTAGTCAAATGCGTTTCGTGACAGCCGCCAGCTAATCACACACGTGATTATGAAGTATATATTTTGGGGTTCAACCTGACCTGGAATGTATCTGCGAAATTTACGTATCTTGAATCATTAGTAGAGACCGGAAATATTCGCGGGTTCACCGACCTGTAGGTTAGTCTCCAAGAATATACGACTATCGTGCAGATAGCAGTCGTTTATTGGCTGCTCGCTTACAGCGAAATGGGCCTGTGTTCAGTTATAGTTATATTATTGGCTCGGTTACTTCCAGGAAGTGTCAAGTAAGTCAAAGGTCAATAGTGAACGTGATACAGTCCTATATTTGCTTGAATTCTAGCTTGCGCCTAAACGAAAACGCGAAATTTTCAGGTCTCTAAATCATTAGGGACCTCTGATTTCCGTAAAAAGATTTATTCACCACTTTGTTTCAGAGTCAAACGTGCACATGTAATGCTTTGCTTCACGGTTATTGGCAAGATAATTGTGACTTCACACTGCTGTAATTTGCCAAGGCAAGAGAGAGTAAAATCATCCAATCACAGACGACGTAGCAGAGCTACAGATGTTCACATAAGGCATTGATAGCAAACGTTGCAAAAATTTTTCGGCATAAAATCGTGGCTCTAATCATTGAGAATAATAGTTGAAAAAAACCTTTCCGCGAAAATCAAGGGTCCGTAGTGCACAAACAAGGTAAGCTGGTGTTTACTCAGTGCTGTACAGCCTCGGTGCACAAATCAGGTACCAGTAATATGTTCACTGACCCGTAGGTTAGCTTCCAAGAATGTGTGTTTATTCTAGCAGACAGCAGTTGTTCATTAAGGCGCCCGCCTGCCTGCCTTGTAACCAGCGTTGCAGCGTGCTAGCAGAACGCTTCTATCTAAGAAACTACTAAACGTATTTCTAATGTGTGCATTTACGAAAAGAGCAAACACTTCAAACGACATCGGAATAGTAGTTTCAAAACACCACGTTAATCATACATAACATTTCTAGAGACACTGGAAAATCGTAAAAATATTTAAAGTAGTCTCCAATAAACTGTATTATATTAACCGTGACACGTGTGAACAGTTTTGGGACAAATGACACACGCTGTGTGTCCAAGCTGTGAAGTTCTAACTGGGCCTGTTGTAGAGAGAAAAATACTACAAATAGACAATTGCCAATATCGATACAAACCATTCAGTGTTATGTACATCACGTTGGAGCCTAGCAAACAGTCAACTATTCCCGCGATTTTCCAGTGTCTCTAAACATTTCAGAGCACGTCAAAATGGCTAAAAACGGCCTTTTCAATCTATCGTATCTTAACAACTACTGAAGGGATTCGTGTGAAATTACAATAGAGAGGTATATTGGACTTTACTTAAAATTTTCCACCAATTAAAAGATGGGGTCACCACTGAATGTGTCAGTCAGGCGACTGATCTACGATACCACTGCTCGTTGTTTTAGTGCCTTGCGGTAGAGGTGATACCGCACCAGATGAACCCTTGGAGTCATGCCTCACTCACACAAACACACGGCCAACAACTCCGAGTACAAGCGAGAAACAGTAATTTTTTCATAAGCTGAACGTACGTTTAAACCCAGGAAGCAGTCAAGTTTTCCCGTAAGAGTGGTCTGCACAGAACTGACGCATACATGGTTGGTATATGTGTCACTTGACGTCAGGAATTCATAGAAGCTCGTAGGCGCCGGTCTACGTAACCAGTGAGTCGGCAGTCTTGATTCTCGGTACCCAATGAGCGGTTATCTAGACCCGCGTCCAACCAGGGCTTTACGACTGTTGAGTCGACAAGACGAGTATAATATCCACTCACTCAGCGCCACGTTGCGAGACGTATATTAAACTACGAGCATGACAGAAATAGTTGCAACTATAATCGTGTGCGTGGCGAACTATGAGAGGCGTGGAGTGAACATATGCATACAGCTCTTAAGGGCGCCGTCTACTATAATCGTGAAGAGGCGTGCAGACCTCTAACAATCCTGATTTCATTCTACAACCATTCAACATGTTGTCACGCGGTTAGGCTACGAAAAGCATTCAAGGTCTTATTACAGGTATATAATTTTGCCATTAACTGTTATCGTTCCTAACGTGTATTTTTTTAGTGTAAAAGTGACCGAATCGGGACTTTTGACGCTGATTTTTATGTAAGAGTAATAATTTTCACAATATTCTGAATATTATAGACCTGTAGAGCGACTCTTTCCCTTTCGTCGCGTAAGATAAAATGATAGTGTTGTCGCTGAAAGTCCCATAGTAATAACGGTTCAGCGGGAAGCTTTCACGCTAGTTCAGCGCTTGGTTCGTTAAGGCGACGCGGCATTTGATGCGCGCTTCAAGGTCGACCTTACTGCTCCGTCGCTTTTGAGCCTCTCACGCGCGGGTAGACGGTGCCCTTAAGGGCGCGGTTCACCTCATTTTTCAACGTGTTTATTTATTTTTATATTTGTACCAGGTATTTTTTTTATTTTATACAAAAAGTGTGATAAAATCTTCCTCTTAGGAATTTTTGAATCTCTCATAGTTTTTGCGTAAACGTCAAAATTTGCTCTTTACGGTTTTAAGTAATCCACTAAAACCAACTAACATACCAAACCCACAAAATTCACAGTGTATAACAATATTATAGGCTATGATTTGACATATTGTTGCGTGCCATGTTCCTGGAGGCCAGTGGTCGGCGGCTGTTTCGTAACACCTTGAGGGCTGGCCGATGACTCAAAGCCCGGGTGGCTCATAGTGGGAATTCCGCCGACACTACGTCATAGATACCTGTCCCAACTGCGTCTTAACCCTTCGAGGGCGGCCGACGTGACTGCAAGCACGTCCGAAACATGAT
>PNEQ01094805.1:0-18490 GCA_003012365.1 Medauroidea extradentata
TTCTTTAAATGGTTAAATTAGCTAAAATATTTATACCGTTTGTCTCAAAGAATTACATTACATAGTAAAACCAAATTGAAAATACATTGCAAAGCAATTTACGTTATCGTCACTCGTCTGGGATTTAAATATATATACATATATATATATATATATATATATATATATATATATATATATATATATATATATATATTACCCTCAAAAGCCTAGGAACTCAGGCATATGGCCTTAAGAAGGCGTGGTACATAATTCAACGCTAAAAGCATTAATCTATAACTGTAGATTTTCTTGAAGCCAATTTGCGAAGATTAGACAATAGCAATCACAGACAATAGTTTTAGCCAATATTTTAAACAAAATTGTTTCCAGTGTTACGAACTTCTGAGGAACATTCTCTGACGCCGGAACCTCGTGCATTTAACTGCGGCGCAAGAGATCACGCGTAACGAATGAGTAATTCTGGATAAATATTTACTCATAAAGTTGGCAAATACCATTATCTAGGATTGTCATTGAGTATTTTATCCATATTGACTTCAAAAAAAAGCGTAGAAATGCGCTCTTAAGGTGGCCTATACAGCAGGCGCTAGATGCTACGTCTGAGGTAGGGAAACAGGCAAGCGATTAGGGCTAGACAGGCTCGTGCGTAAACAACCGTATCGCCTTTATAGGCAGGGCGTTGAAACGGCATGCAGTGTTTTGATCGTTGGCTTTTTCTATGGGACTTTTAGCGGTGACCCTACTTTTTTGTCTACGGTAAGTGCGTTCTTCTCTAATTTCGTTTTTAATATTCATGTTGGTATTTGTTGCATGACAGCAGTCTGAAAAAACCTGTTAGCCATTTAAGGTGTTCCGAAACTACGTTTCTAATCATGTTACGTAGAAAACAAAAAGAGAGGCATAGTTATAAATGTAAATTCCTTTCGTATATAAAGATATTGAACACACGTTAGTAGGATTTCTTACGGGTGCCCAAGTGAGGAAAAACTGTAATTATAAATTTGTATGAAATAGGTAGTGTTAGTTTAGTAGACATTTCCCGGGTGTACATTTTCCTCTCACGAAAAAAAAAAAAAAAAAAAAAAACATTTAGCTCAGTCAGTTTTCCCACAATGACAATTCCAAAGTCAAATTTTGAATTTTTTTTTTAGTTCTTATAAGCCACAATAACCAATGAGCATAGTGAAATGAAAGAAATTCACACAGAAACTAAATGTCATGGGCTATTGCTTGACATGTTTTAAAATAAATTAGAACATTTTTTGAACTTAAAAAAAAGTTGGTAAAAGAAGCAAAAACATTTTAATTTCAAAAATTTTTTAGAATAAAAATATTTTGTAATGGATTATAAGACATTTCAAGCAGTACTCCGGGGCATGTTATGTTAATTGGTTTTGTGGCTTATAAGATCTAAGCTTTTATTTTATAAGGAAATTGTACCCCCAAGTAATGTCTACAAAACTAACATTATTTCATGCAAATATAAAATTACGATTATTCCCAACTTGAACACCCTTAAAAAAAACTTTCTCCGAACACGCTGCAACAATTTTCATGCGCCCACTGTAATAGGGCTCTTAAGGTCGCGATTCACCTCAGTTTTAAACGTCTTTTTACATTTTTATATTTGTACCAGATATTTTTATTTTTTTCTTACTTTAGACATAAATTGTGACTAAATCTTCCTCTTCGAAAATTGTTTTATCTCTCATAGTTTTCGCGTAATGAGTCGTAAACGTCAAAATTTGCACTTTACGGTGTTATGCACGCCACTAAAACCAACTGACTTAAAAAACCGCAAAAAATTCACAGTGTATAACAATGTTGTAGGCTATGAAATGACATATATGAAAACAAAAAATAAAATATTTTTGTATTTAACAAAAAAAAATGCTGAATTTTGAAATGAAAATTTAAAAAATTTAAAAATTTTTTTAAAAATACAAAAAAAATTTTTTTTTTTATATATGTCAAATCATAGACTACAACATTGTTATACACTGTGAATTTTTTCGGTTTGGTATGTCAGTTGGTTTTAGTGGCGTACATAAAACCGTAAAGTGCAAATTTTAAAGTTTGAGACTCATTACGCGAAAACTATGAGAGATACAACAATTTTCTAAGAGGAAGATTTAGTCACAATTTATGTCTAAAATAAAAAATATCTGATAGAAATATAAAAATATAAAAGGACGTTGAAAACTGAGGTGACCGCGCCCTTAAGTCACGTACCTATACATGCGACGCTCAAAATCGCAAACAATTCTGTATGTATGACTCTGTCGTTCCTCGAGGTTCCTTAAATGATCCACGGGCGATAAATAAGAAGAACATGACAAGGCATAGCATTGCTGCATGACAAACACTTGTGTAAGACCTGAATCATGTGCGGAGCAGTGCTATTTTCCCTGGGATCTCGTAAGTTGAGCCACCAATAAACCTTCATCACTGCCAGACGTGAACGGTGCGATGCCAACACAATCCCGGGCTGTAGAAAACTTCCCATGGTCGAGAAGAAATCCATTTTTAGGCTTTCTCATTTTTTTTTTTTTTTTTCGCGACTTAAACTGTACGCCATTCATTCACAGTAAATTCAGCACTTTTTTTGTAACACGGGGCATCAAAACAGATTATTATAATTCTATTTTTTCGTGCATTTCAATTGTTTAAGAACACGTTACAAATAACTTATATAGTTACAGCTCTGTGATAAAATACCTAATCTTGCGATAAACTCATTACGGCTGACTAATAACCCTGGCATAATTACTCAAATATTGTTATAAATCATAAATAAACGTTCGCCGTTCAGAGGCGTCAGGTGATGCGTGTATAAAGAGCTAGTGACTAAATCCTAAGGCTGTTATGTATTGTAAAAGAGATATAAGAATATATTTGTAATTTCAATGAAAATAATGTTATGATTTCCAAAGAGAAAATTTACACGAGGGGCGAGACACCGCCTTAGAGACAGTGCTAATCTAAATTAATATAACCCCAACGATACCCATTGCCAAGGCCAAAGCCATTTAAAAATATACTTGATATATTTGACACAATAATTACACTACTTGTCCTGTCAGTTTCACTGCGCAAAAAATTTCGGTATTTTTTTCTTTAATGGGGTTAAATTAAGTCTATTGACGTATAAAGTAAATACATTTTTTAAATACATGTTTAGTTTTGTTAACATTTGTAACCAAATAATCTCTTTTTATTACTTCTTTTCTCAAATAATTTTATCTTTAGAAGGAAGTAGGTCATGAATTCGTATAAAATATAACCGTCATTGACTACGCATAACTCATTTTCTTGCCCAAGACATTTGGGACTTCACCAACATGCGTATGGTTATAGCATTGTTCATGCACGATTGTAGCATGAATCATATCATAGAATGAGTTCCACTCTCACTGCAACTGGTATTGTAATGGCTTTTTCGATTGTGAAACAACCAATAAGACCCTCTTCACAAATCGTTATATCTAAACTTACGACTGGGAGAAAAGGCCATGTTCCCATTTTGAGAGTGCATCGCTAAATATTTTATCTTATCGTGGAAATAAGCGTTATGAAGAAATAATTTAGGGACATAATAATAATATAACTAAATAAATATAGCACTTTTACTCATGTACACTTTGACATCAGTGTGTTGCTTTGCAGAATTCGTCTTCCTTGTGACACACACTACATGCTCTACCCACCCACTGGATACATCCATGCTCTCCACAGACATTGGACAGTAAAAACATATTTCCATACAATCTTGTGTGTTAAAATTTTAAAGAGAAATGAAATGTGATCTAAATACGGTTTTTGTTATTAACATGGCGAAGTTTTTATAAGTGGCTGTGAGGTTGTAAATTTATTGAACGGAGATATTAAATATGGCCTTAATGTGCACGGTATCGTTAACACTCGCCTCCCATGAAGACGTTCCGGGTTCGATTCCCGACGAGGTTGGACCACGATTTTTTGGCAATTGGAAAACGTGGTGGACACTCCATGACGTTGACCAGTGGATTTTCTCGGGGTGCTCCCCTCTCCTTTGCCGGGCTTTATTCCATATCGCACTTTAATGTACACACGACTCATATTGGCAACGAGACAGAAATCTTTACATGTGTGTATCGATAGCCTACATATATACGTTGTTATACGCTGTTTAATATAAGTTTGGATGGATTTGACAGCAACTTATGGGCAATAATTTTTAACATTTTGTGATTTGTTGCGCAATTTAAGACAATTTTAGTACTAAAATGAACCTGAGATGTCCATTTCAGCATTTACACTGCCAATTTGTCGTATTTAATGCCACAAATAACAAAATATTACAAATTATTGCCCATAAGTTGCTGTCAAATTTATCTAAACTCATATTAAATGGAGTATATGTATCTTAAAATCGTCATAAACGTATATTAATTTACATAATTATATACTACCTTCATGTCTGTTAAGTAACTATATACCAAACTCTCTACCTCACAACGACTAAATTATAAACTAATGCAAAAACATACCCACGTTTTTTGAAGTAAGGACTTAACATACTTGTTGAAAATCTCGCAGTGTATTTTAGAACTAACGTAATAATTATTCAGAAGCGGGGTGTGGTATGTGAAAGAAAATTACCTTCCACAGTCTTTCAAAACAAAACACCTTTTAATTTCTATAGAAAAAATACCTTGGTTACTAGCAGCCAAAAAAATATTTAACGATACTAAGAACTGTCGATGGGAAATCTATGATAAACAAATAATTTGCCGTAAATGTACAAGCCATCATTTTAAGTATATAAGAAATAGTTTGTAATAAACATATTGTAACGTTGCGATCGCACGTTACGATGCTTTGGTGGTGCCACAAAGATGTAGTTCCTAAACTTCTAGAATGTTAATAATATTTCTGTTCACCCTGTGGTTATGCCGGTGGTATAAATCCTTCATTTAAGACAGGATGATTATGCCAAGTTACTGCAGTGCTCCGAAGAAGAAGGTAGTTGGCAAGTGTGATTGGGCAATTTTGTACAAGTCCATGCCGCCTCTCCGATGTAACGCATTTCTCTTCAGGCAGTCAGGAGAGAATGTCCCTGTTTGTATCTTTCTTCGTTGGCGTGTATGTACAGCATAAAGTTTTATTATGTATTACTAGTAAGTGCGTTTGTGTATATATATATATATATATATATATATATATATATATATATATATATATATATATATATATATATATATATATATATATAACTAGCTGTCCCTTTGCGTGTACTATACAAGAGAGTAACTAACATTTAATTACTCATGAATTGATAGATATTTTCTATATATCTTAAAAATAACAAATACAAACAGCTTTGTCCAGTCCACTTTCCTGAGCGTACTTTAATTGCATAAAATATTTGTTTTTAATTAATCTTTATTTCTCTACAAAATAGCTGTCCGGCTGCGGCTATGCCCGCGTGAAATTATGTAATGTAAACAGTAACTCTGGATAAAATATGTGATGAAGGCATTTAACAGCTAGCGTACTCAATAACAGTGAACTATAAATTGTCTTAACTCAGTGTAACGAGCGCACGCAATATGCTCGTACGAAGTCATAGTAATTCCCATCACAAAGTCTTGCACGGGATACGAACCGTAACTCCACCCCTCCCACACTACGAACTTTATATATTATCTGAGTGAATGCTTAAAGGCAGGCCGTGATAATTCTTTCGTATGTACAGGCTACAGTCCAAAGAGGTTTTATTTATGAGTAGGTTGGCAAAAAGAAACAATTTTTGAATTATTTCTGCGTTATCATTTACTTTTTTCGGGGGACTGTAGTATTTTACTGCTTTCACATCGTTAATTTCTGAATTTCATAAAATCCTGAATTTGATTTTCAGATATTTACATAAGCTTCATTCTTATAAAAAAATCGTCTCGATATCTCAAACGGGTATAAGCGGTACAGGTGATTATTTGAAAACACATTTGATTTTTTTTTACAGCTTTAGAGGACGAATTTCGAAAAATCCTGAAATTACTTGTTTGGTATTTACGTAAGATTTATTTTAAAGCAAAAACCATTTCAATAATTAAACTGGTTTAGGAGATAAATGGGATTAAAACACGTTTTTTTAAGAGATTTATAAGACATATTTTGAAAAAGTCTAAAAATTTCTTTTTATATATTTACTTAAGCATCATTTTAAATAAAAAATCACCTCACTATCAGAAATGGTGAAGGATAAATCACGGATTTATGAAAAACACATTTTACGGCTTTTCACCCCCTTAATTTTCGAATTTCACAAAATCGAAAAATTCACAAATACGCATTTGTTTGGGCAATATTTTGAAGTTAAAATAATTATGATAGCTTTCCCGGTTAATGAGATATCAGGGATTCTTTGAAAGCACATTTCACCCCTTTGCATCCCCTTAATTATAGAATTTCAAAAAATCCATTCTTATTGGTTGCCTACAGGGCAAAGGGAAGCTTCCCTCAAAATTTCATGGTTCTAAGGTTTGGGCTGTGCGTTGATGAGAGTGTGAGTAAGTGTGTAAGTCAGGTCACTTCATTTTATATATTAAGATGTAGGATATATATATATATATATATATATATATATATATATATATATATACACACACACACACACACACACACATGATGTTAAGGAATGACGTTTAAAACATCATGTAGCGAGATAGCCGACACTGAGACAAGAAATTTGATATAAGACACTTGAGGTCGCAATATTCGGGAAACGCCTTAAAATTGGCGACCAAACGTTGAACATATGGTATCACAAATGCCACACATCGCTGCATATGTGACTGCCAAGTGTAGCGTTCGTGTTGCATCAAACCAATTAATTGTGTCCACTTATCAGTGTACCATCTGGCCCACTTACGCACACAGTTTACTGGGTTCCTATCTGGTGTCTTCTGCAGAGTGTTTGTGTACGTTTCCTGCGCATCTGTGTTAGTTGATACTATTGTATTACTGTAAGAGAACTCCGCACCAGTTTAGTCAATGTAACGCTGAGGTTGATGGCCATTTCAGGGACAGCTGATAGCACAGACAATAAATACTCAGGTATCCCATTGTTACGGTGTTGCAACCCTGCAGCGTCGGTGGCGTCGCAGAAAGGCGGTCAGTGTGTGCTGGGTAGTAAACAAGTCACCTAAAAGTGGCGGAATGCGGCAACAGTGGTGTCCCAGGAATCCGATGACTTAAAGAGCTAAGTGGGTTTTAACAGTTACCCAACACTCTTGCAAAGTCCTGGATTCAGCAGGGATTGCTCAGCCTCTGGGCCAGGGAGCCAATCAGAGGAGAGGATTTTGACGGCCTGGTGGTGGTGCGAAGAATGGTACAGACATCGAGTTAGCTACGGAGTTGGAGTTGGAGAAGAGAGTTGGCGAGTGAGTCTTCTGCTCGGGTGGCGACCGCACCTGGGGACTCTAGGTTCGATTCTGGGTGCGACCTCTGACTAGAGAACTAATTTCAACGGCGGCACGAGCGGTGAGTTCCTGTTGGTTTAGGGAAGGAGAGCGATCCTTTACCTTTCTCCTGTCTCGCCTTACTCTAACCCTTCCACTCGCCTCTATTTCTGTATTGCTGACTTCCTTGTTCTCTATTCTAATAAACTCTTGTTACCTTCCATATCTGGCTTATTTATCTTCCCCTTCCCCGGCTAAACATTGTAACACCATGAGTGCAGATATGACGGGTCAAACACTGCTTTATATGCCACAAGACCAACCATTTAACAAATAAGTGTTTCCGTAACAAAAAATACTTCTAAACATAATTTGCTTCATGATTCTCAAAATCATATACAAACAGATATTCCCCGCATAAGTCTGGCAATGTAGATGAAACTCGGAGACGTGGATCCAAGTGTTGGACATGTGGTGCGCGTGGTTAGGTTAGGTCACAGTGTAAATATACGTTAAAACAAGGTAACATCATCGTTTTCACATATGTTAGTGTGAACATTGGGGAAAACTGTTTCTTTGCTTATTGGCACTGGAGTGTTAGCTACTTTAATGGATCAAATGGATCATGACTACTGTAATCAGATGTTACGTAAGTGCCCTGTGAGTGCCTTCAAATTGAAACGGTGGAACAAATTAATTTTTGTCTTGTGAACGGAGGTAATATTACCGCGAGTGTGCGTGTAATTACGTCATTTAAGGTGGGTAACGTTTTTTGAAAGTATTTATTGTTGCCTATTCCGCAGTTGACCTTACAAATAAGCATCGGTATTGATGTCTTGGCGCATTGCGGTGCCAGCGTAAATATCAAGGCAGATGTAGTGAGTTTTGCGTTTTCTGAAGAACTATCATGTTGATAAGCACTGAGTAACAGCGTAATGTCACCAGTTCAAATTATAAGATATCCGAACTGTGCTCTGGATTTCCCGAAATAATTTCCGCTCTTATCGGTAGGTGTGCTGCCGAACCATACCAGATAATTTAGAGGATAAGTCGCCTGTGCGGTGTAAGTCTTATCGCATTGCCCCACCGAAAATGAAGGTTTTCGAGAACATTTTGAATAATAGAGTAGAACAGGGTGTGGTTTCACTTTCTAATAGCCTTTACGCAAGTCCTGCGTTCTTGCGTCCTAAAGAACACTCGTTGAGTTCAGACAAGTGATAAATTACAGATCCGCGGGGGATCGGTTATATTTTTATCTGTTTCCGGTGGAGACCATTGAGCAAATTTTTCAGCAATTAGGTGGTGCAGAAATTTTTACGTTTTTTTTTATTTAGTCGTCATATTAAATTTTATTATATTTCGCATTTTGGGAATTCTAAGAAGTAAAATGTTAAATATGCGACTATTCCTCAAATCCTGTTTACATTTCGCTACAGTACAGACACTGCGATTTAGTTGTTAACTTATAATTACGCCGCAATGTGGTGGCAAATTTTTTTTACATTCACAATTCGTCCGACAAATTGCGACCTAACTATATATCACTAGCTCTATTGCCATGCTTGTATTGAAGCTCAAGGTAAAAATAATTTGCGGTATAGTCGCCGATTTAACATTTTTCTTCGCAGAATTCCAAAACAGCGAAAAATAATATAATTCAATATGGCGACTGAAACCGAGCCTTAAACCACGCATTTCTCCAGTATGTCTTTCATGATGACGCTAAACCAATATTTACGTTTATTACTCCTAGGGGATGTATGAGTGGAATCGTGTTTCACTTGACATTTCTTTTGGTGCACAGGCATTGTATAGGGTGTAAGAAAAGGTGCTTCGACCAAATAATCTATAGCCAGAATATAGAAGAATACCTCGTGCATATACACGTTTTACTGGTGTTTCGATATGCGGGTCTTACGGTGAATCCCGAGAAAATCACGTGGGCTGCAGACCATGCAAAAGTTCTGGGCTGTATTGTTATGGACGGCAAGATGTTGTTTGACCCTGAGATAATCAACACAACGTTATCATTCCTTCCCCTTAAAAACGTAATGGCCGTTCGTAAATTTGTAGGCATGGTTGGCTATTACCCCAAATTTCTTCGTGACATAGTAGAAATTTTTGTTCCCCTTCATGAACTTAAGCCAAAAAAATTGTCAGTTTAAATGGGGACATGATCAGATCCGCGCATATAAAGAGGTTAAAAAACAACTCATGTCTCCTCCTATTTTACAGCTTTCTTTGTTTACTCAGAAGTTCGTCTTTGTAGACACTAGTGCTGTTCTTCAGTAACGTACAGATGGCAAGTTACTACCGGTTGCATACGCAAGCCGTTTGTTAATCGAGACTGAATAGAGGTATTCCGCGTATGAACGCTAATTTAGCTTGTGAGTGGGCATGCGAGAAATTTTCAGATTATTTGTAAATAAAATAATTTGAACTTTGCATTGACAACCAAACCCTGTCCTGGCTTTGGAAATCAAAAATACAGATTGGGAAATTGGGACGATTGGTTAAGCATTTGTCACGATTCCGCTTTAATATTGTACATGTTAAAGGCACTGAGAACTGAGTTGCGGACGCACTTTCTAGGATGTATGATTCTGAAGAATTCTTACTTGTTATTAGTAATGATATAAGTCCTTTCGGTGGATGTCGATTATGCGTCTTTTTAAAATATTTTGCAGCGGATTCCTGAAGCGTATACGAACTTGCTCCATTGGAAGTCTTTAGATCCGGAATATGTATAAACGAAAGGTAGAAGAAATAATGAATAGCTAATAAGCTTCCACATTTGTTATTGGTAAAGGGCTGTTAGGAAAAAATCACGCTCCGGTAAGTTTTTACCTTTTCCTCCTGAAAACTTGAAAGAAAAAAAATTTATATGTTATTTTTTTTTATATCACAGCACATTACTTATTTTGGGGCTCATTTTTGTCATGAAAGACTGTACGAAGTATTACGTCTTCTTTCTTTTGGCCGTGTATGGAGGAAGAAGTCCGTACGCTTGTTCGTTGCTGTATTGTTTGCCAACAATGTCGAGCACGTAAGGACAAGGATAGGCTATAGGTTAGTTTGCCAGTGTGCCTCCAAAGTTCGAATCTGAAAAAGTTTACATCAATTTTTTGGACCACTTTCCCGCTCGAAGAAGAAAAATAATTTATTGCTTGTTATGGTCGATGCTTTTTCTAAATATATTCTAATGTTTCTCATGCGTAGCTATAAGGCGACCACTATTGTTAAAATGTATTAAAGAGAGTTTCCATATTTTTTTGGCGCCTGTTAATTTAATAGTAACTTCACAGGCCGTGAGATGCGAAATTTAGCTTTTGCTTGGGGCATTCATTTGGTGCAAGTAAGTGCCTACCATCCACAACTTAACATGGTAAAGTTCTGACTGCTGTCCATCATGATTGTCATCAGAAGTGGGACAAACCCAATCATATTTTTATTCATGCTTTTAATATTAGTAAAAATTCTGCTACCGGTTTGAGGCCTAGTAAGGTCTTTGGAAGAGATATATTACATCATTTAGCAAATGTTTGGGAATTGCATGATATGCAAGATGAAAACATAGATTCTACAGATATTAAAATGACATTGTCTAAGGTCTCCGTTAATTTGAAGAAATTTATCTAATTCTGCTAATAATATATTATTGTAGTAATATTCAACGCACAAATTAAGTGGATGATTCGGTACAGTATCTAAGTAAATCAGTAGATAGATTTACCTCTAAATTGGCTTTAAAATAAGATGGTCCATTCAATATTTTAAATTTGTAACATCTATTACTTGTTCAGAGTGAAGAGGACTTAGTTTTTAAGACATGTTTATAATACGTTTGTTTCTGATCCTGCTCCCATTTGAGGAAAATGCGCTCTTGTGTTAATAATTATTTGTCATTTAAATAATGTATTTATTTATTCTGAATAACTTACGTATTACACGCTGTTATATTAGTTCAAATACACTTTAGATATTGGGTAATACTTCAGATGATGTGATACCTGTGATATTTTTGTATTTGACATAGATTATTGTGCTTTGTGTACTGTTGTGTTTTCAGTTGTTGTTATGACCAAATGCTGTTACACTTTTTTCTGCTATTTTTGATGTGTTCAGGACGTCAGTGGAGACGCTTGGCATTCGGATCTACGAGCGCAGCCCGAAGTTGTTGGATATTGTCGCCGCCTGCTGGGAGTCTGCCCACTGTGAAGTGCTGTGTTGCTGGCCACGTACCTACCAGGGGGACTGCCGACGTTTTGACATGCTGCACGTACAGTTCTGGAGGCCCGTATACATCACGATGGGTGCTGATTTCTATGCCTGGACGTCATTATACAGTTTTTTGGTTTGTTGCAGCTTTCTACTGGACTGACCACCCGGGACGAAGTTTGCTTCAGCAGTGGCTGAAGGTTGTCTGTTGAAGTTTATAACGTGACGATTGCACATTACGAAGCTTTGGTGCCACGAAGATGTATTTCCCATACTTCAAGAACGTTAATAATCTTTATGTTCATGCTGTGAAGACGTCTGAGGTACAAAGCTTAGTATGGGCCTCATTTAAGACAGGTTGGGTGTGCCAAGTTGCTGTAAGAAGAAGGTAGTATGGAGAGTGATTGGGCGATTTTGAACATCCTTTGATTGTTCTCAGGTTGGACGGCCTCCTCTGTTGTGGCACCACGTAAGGTCATGCCGTCTCCCCGACGTAACGCATTTCTCTACAGACAGTCAGGAGGGCACATCCCTATTTGTTTGTTTGCATCTTTGTGGGCGCTCAGTAGTGTATGTGTGTACGTGTCCGGCTTCAAGTTTTATTTCTGGCATATATATGGTCGCTTAGAGTTGTTTTGTTACCGATCCATAGTGTTGAGGTTAAGTGTAACATTGTGCATATTAACTTGCTTGGTCTTGTATGAAGTCACCCCACACGTGTTAGAGTACAAACAATGTATTGTTAGTTTCCGGAACTGCTGCACCACATACTTTGTGGGCGCGCATTTTTAACTTTGCATGATTTCATATTTGTTTATTTTAAATTAATTTCTTGATATCATTGGTTGGTCTTTTAATTGAAATTCAAAATACTGCATTTAGAATTCAAATTATTTTATTTAAGAGTAAAATTATTAAATTCAGCAGAAAATCGTTAATAGTTTTGAATGTGACAAAGTTCATTTTCATAAAACGTTTATATCGTACATCCTCACACACCCGTACGGGAAAGATTCTCATATGTTATATGTGTTGCACTTCTGGTGTAACAATATAGCAGCATTGATAAATGTATATTCCGAAGCATTTGCTGTATATATATATATATATATATATATATATATATATGTGTGTGTGTGTGTGTGTGTGTGTGTGTGTGTGTGTGTGTGTATGTGTGTGTATGTCTGTAAATATGTGTATATATATATATATATTTATTTATTTATTTATATAAAAATGTTATAAAAATGTTATGTTGGTTTGTGTACGCTTCAAAAACTCAAAAAGTTCTGCACCGATCAAGCTGAAATTTTAGCATGATATATAATCCGCATCAAGGACTGTTTTTATCTAATTTGCGACCGCAAGAAAAAAAAGCGAGGAAATCACTCAACACTCGCTGACAACCGCAATAGTAATGGCTGTTAAATGCCAGGCAGCTGTTTTGCGGTGGAAGCCGCGGCCGGGCCGCTGTTTTATAGAGAAATAAAGATGAATTAAAAAAGAAGTTCTGCAATTAAAGTACGCTTAGCGCAGTGGACTGGACAAATCTGTTTGTATTTGATGTTTTAAAGATAAACAGTGAATATAGTATAATATAGAATATAGTATCACCATCAATTAACACGTAACTAAAAGTTAGTTACTCTTTTCTATAGTACACGCGGGCGAAGCCGCAAAGGGACAGCTAGTGTTTGTATATATATTTTATATGTATATATACATATATATAATGTCCAGAAACAGACTCATAAAAAGCGTTCAAAAGTAGTCCTGAGCTAAATTGGAGACGAAAATTTAAGTTGCAAAACGTTGTACGATAACATTTCTGTGCACGGTGTGGCAACACTGCATGTAGAAAGTTCCTTCTTGAGCTCTACATGCATGTATTATTTTATGTGTGTTACGTCAAATCAACAGAGAATCTTATTTCGACTGCTCGGGATTTTAACCTTCGCCCACAATATGCAGGTCAGAGCAGTAATAGTGAGATAAGTAAGATATATGTGGAACGTAAGTGGGGAATAGCTTCAGTGCTATGTTGCCACGTTGTGATGTAAAATGTCATCGCACAATATTTTGCCACTCACATTTTCATCTCCAATTTATTACAGGATTCGCGTGGTATGTTTACTATGCTGTTGTTTGTGGACATCAGAGGGAAATAGTTTATACTTTTATAACTATACTGATATTAAATATTTTAAATAAGTAGTTTATTTAAAATATAGTACAATTTTTAGAGCCGCAAGCAGCGGCGTATCGTGGTAGTGTTCCAAGGCATGCAATATAAGCCCCGACTATACGCTTTGAGCACGTAGACTCACTGTGCCTACCTGTCATATCCAATAAACATACATGTGTTGAGTAGACCGAGGAATATTATTGAAGTATAATATGTTCCTTACCACTTGTACACTACTGGAAGAATACTGTACCTGCTCCTACAAGTATAATGGTCCCACAGACAACTCAGTGTTGAGTACAGTCACTGTTAAGAGAAGTCCTCGACTGGCGCATGGACGGCGTTGCAGCGTGTAACGCGCATACGTTTTTACACGAAACCACTTAACTTATTCATATAACGTTAACCTACGAAAAGAACACACACTTGAAACCATGCTTCTATTTTTTTCAAAATTGCAGCACGCTTGTTAGAAATGAGGAGCAAACATTCAAAACCAGACATGTCCAAAATCCCGAAAATGAGTAAACTGCCCTTTCTAAATAAATAAGATGTGTTACATACGAGTATGAAATCAGACTCCATAAAAATCACATGTCTTATTGAAGTAAGATATGATTATTCTCAGTTAGTGCTGTAAAATATCATGTTTATTCACTTTTTTCTATAGCTAGATATGGTGGACATGTTTGGTTTTGAAAGTTTGCTCCTCAAATATGATATTCGGGTCTCTCAAAATGGCTAAAAACGGTTTTTTTAGACTGTTATAACTCCGAAAATATTGCCTGAATTTGAAAAGTGCAAAACGAGACGCATGCGTTGGTCTTTACTTCAAACTATTCAAAAATAAAATATTGGGGCCACCGCTTAAAGCCCCATAGAAAAAGACTACAACGGAAACCGTGCACGTCAGTTTGGCGCGCTGCGAATAGAGGCGATATGCTTCTCGTCAAGCGTGGGACACTGGCTCTTATCGCTACGCTGTTCCCACGCGTCAGAGGTGGAAATTCGACACCGCGAAGGACTCCTCTTAAGCACCGCATGCCTTGGAACACGACCGCGATGCACCTGACGAAGAGACACAGTAACATTGTGGCGACAGAGGAGGGAGTGCATGGTTGGAGTCACAAAGTAATTACATTCCTGCATGTTGCAGTAATAAGATAGCGCCGGCTGATAACCTCCAGGCACTACACTTGCGACCCTGGCTCGTCGTAGTGCGTTTATGTCCGCTATGAAGGCGACAGGTTGGATCCAAGGCTGGCCGTATGTGAGCGTAGAGGTTACCAGCTGACTGGCCTTCAACGTCATGTTAAGGAGCCTCCATGTCTGCGCTTCAAACACGTTGCAGCGAGTTACGGCTATTCTTTTTTTTTTGGCCAAATTATTTAACGCGCGTTATGTTTGTAAACATTCGAAAAGAACACACACTTCAAAATGTTGCCATTGCTTTAAAATTCGGCACGTTTGTAAGGGACATCATTTTAAGCCCCTCGTTGTAGTTTTTTTTCCTACGGGTCTTTAAGCGGTGACCCTAAAAGACCAACGCACGCCTCTCGTTTTTCACTTTACGAATTCATGTAATGTTTTCGGAGTTACAGCAGTCTAAAAAAAAAATCGTTTTTAGTCAATTTGAGAGGCCTGAAAATCATGTTTCTAACAAACATACTGAATTTTTGAAAAAATGGAACCATAGTTTTAAGTGTGTGCTATTTTCATAGATAAACTTAATATGAATAAGTTAAGCGGTTTCGCCTAAAAAAAAAATAATACGCGTGACACGCTGCAACGCCGTCCATGCGCCAGTCGAGGACTCCTCTTAAGGTTCATATCTAGGTAGGTGAGACAGCAACGTACACCGTACTATACACACGAATTCCAACCCAGAGAAGCCAGTTGAAAGCTAACTGCACGGTATGTGAGTTGCGCAAAACCTTTTATGAGTGGTATCCTTACCACCTCTCGAATGTTGTTTCACTGTTAGAAACTATTTCCATTAAATTACGGAGAGGTACAAGTAATTATCCAGAAGTCTTCATAAAACCACGGACGCACACTTTTGATATATAACAAAATCCTCCATAAAATTACGGATAACCCATTTTTCTCACAAAAATTATCTTTACTTTATGTTACTGGCACTCCATTTTCAAAAAATACCGAATATTCTTCTTTATATTTTGACATAATTATTAGTAACCTGAAAAATTTCTCAAGTTTGGTAGAATTCGAACCCATGACCTTAGAATCACTCTAAACATTGCACCACAATGCAGATAACCAATGAGCAACTTCCATACAAACTTTATAAGAAAGAAACTTTTTTGACATAGCAATATTACAGAACTTCTCCAGTGCCATTATGAGAAATATATTTTACTCTATACAATTGTATAACTTTAAATGAGAATACCCACTGGCGCGAAACGCTTACAAGAGGTTCTATGTTTTTTTCTAGCTGTCATAAGTTCCATGTAGTGATATGCTTGGCTGCCTCACTGCAGGATAGGCGAAGCGAGGAGAACTGAAGACGTGTTTGCCGCGCGAATAGTCTAGAAGACAAGCGAAGCTTGAGGCGAGTGCACGTCGCCTCGCATCTCTTCATCGCAGTTGGCGGGTTGCAGGAGAAACGATGTGGTCTTCTCGGAACACTTCAGCAATTTACGAGACTGTATCAGTATTTCAGACGCATGTATGCAACCCGCTTTAACTCCATATAAATCAAGGCTAATTTTACGTACTCTATAGCAATAAGAGTATTACACATATCAACGTTATCTTCGCGCTTCATCAAAGACACAGCCGATATTAATAGAGCTGCGTTCTGCAAAATGAAGCGTAACAAACGGTTACGTTAGCAACGTGATACTAAAAAAAACTTTTCGTAAAATTTGTAGCAACTATTAATTGTAATTGACTTCGACAAACGCAGCAAAAATAAGAACGACTCTGTCTCTCAAAAAACGTGAAGATAACGTTGATATGTGTAATACTGTTATTGCCACAGCAAACATAAAATTAGTCTTTATTTATATGGGGTTAATGCGGGTTGCATTCATGCGCCTAAAATACCTGACACTGCCTCTTAAGAGACTGTTCGACCCTTTACCTAAGCGCGATACGTGTAACTGGCTGTACGTATTGCTCGTCGCTCTGCATCTCATGTCTTCACGGGAAAGTGTGAACAACCAAAAAGTAGCGCTTGCTTATCTTCTCTTAGCTTGTCCTGACGTCTCTTCGTTTCGCACCAGTGTGCATGTACATTAACTCTACGAGTCATAGTGATAACTAATACCAGAAATTTTTTAAGATACTTTATTAAATATAATTTTAAATTGTAGAAACATATTTCCGTGAATTTATGGATAGTTACAGTAAAGCATCCGTAAACTGGCGATACGGACAGACTTCTGTAAACAAAAAATTACGGAAGCCACTTCCGTTTAATTGCAGTACTTGTCTGTAAATATTTCCGTGAATTAACAGCAATTTTTTATAGCGTATTTAACAGAAAACATAGGCGTTGGGTTTGTAAACACTGCTGAAGATTCAGAGATCTTTATTATGCCAAGTCGTGAGGAAAAATTAGGTAATACTTTTGTAGCGAAAGTTACGGCGAAAAATGCATGTAAAGTGATCACAAATAGCTAGAGATAATAGGAAATCACGAAAAATTATCGTGCCAGCGCATTTTTAAAACTAATTATAGCATTATTTCCCTTCGTTGCAAACTATACCTTAATACTCTATGATGTCTCAGTGTTGCAATCTTATTAGAATAGTTCTAGTATGCTCCTACATTTAAGTTCACTACCTGAGCGGACAGTAGCGAGGAGTAATCTGAGGTGTAGAAGAACAGTTAAGGCGGCCACCTACCTCACGCTTCAAATCCGTTGCAATGTGTCTGTAAACAGGTTGTTTCTACGAAAATACTCCACGTGTGCCCACTGTGTCACCTTACGGAAAGAAAACACACTTCAGACAAGGACGGAACCTCATTGTTACGACGCCACGCTCATTAAAAACAATGTTTCTAAGCCTTCCAACATGGCTAAAAACGACCTTTTCAGACTTCCATACTTCGAAATGTACTAACAGGATGTAAGTGCAACTCAGGTTGCGACCTCCGCTGAATTAAGTTGCAGACTTTCCACCAATAAAATTATATGCCCGCTTAGTGTCCCTTAGTAAAAACTGTTCGGCGGGAATCTTGCACGCTAGTTCAGCGCTTGGCTCGTTGAGGCGACGCGGCATTTGATGCGCACTTCAAGGTCGACCTTACTGCTCCGTCGCTTTTGAGCCTCTCACGCTCGGGTAGGCGGCGCCCTTAAAACCAATTTTTAACTAAACCCTTTTTAACCCCCGACGCAAAAAGAGGGGTGTTGACGTGTCTGTGTGTGTATCTGTGTGTCTGTCTGTGGCGGTGGTTAAGGTGTGTTCCCGCGTTGGAGAAATCCAACGACGGTCGTGCATCTCCCTGTTTGAGGTGTCGGAGCGGTGCCACGCTCTAGTATCCGAAGGGAGTAACCACATACACACTCGCAGGGGTGCGATGTTGCTCCGGGGCTCGTGAGTATTGGTGGGTACTATACCAGGATGGGTTCCTTGGTCCCTAGTGCTAGCTTTACGCTTCCGTGATCCC